>ML100317.1:42225-53475 GCA_003697995.1 Taxidea taxus jeffersonii | reverse complement strand
CCGCCCACCCCCACCCCCGCCTCAAGGCTACTTGAAGCCTTCAAGAGAGGCTGCTGGGTGGAGCCCCCTCTGTGTGCCTCACATGAAGCCCCCGGAGGGCTGCTTCCCACAGAGCACTGGCCCCCCAGACCCTGACTCAGCAGAGCGGCGTGCATGCACCTGCCTGTGGGAACATCTGCATTTCTGACCAGTCCGCGTGTGATACAAGCAGCTGGGGAG
Source organism: Taxidea taxus jeffersonii (assembly GCA_003697995.1). NCBI lineage: Eukaryota > Metazoa > Chordata > Mammalia > Carnivora > Mustelidae > Taxidea > Taxidea taxus. The sequence continues at coordinate 53,256 of ML100317.1, read as the reverse complement.
GGGCTGCCTTCGCAAAAACCCAAGCTGCCAGAACTTAGCCCCCCTTGGTGTGATCTGTCCCAGAGCCCAGGGGCGGGAAGTGCACACACGCACCCCACTCCACGCCAGCAGGGCTTTTCATCGCACACGTGCCCAAAGGACTTCCCCATCAAGGCGGGAGGTGATGAAATTGATTGTTATGTGTTCTCACCTGGGGGTCCTCTGCACCCACAAAATCAGCGCCTGGAAAGCCAGGGCCTGGGGTCTGCCCTTGGCCATCACAGCCCGAGTCGCTCACTCCCCCTTCAAACCCTCATGAGCGCCAGCAGGGACAGGGCCTCCCTGTCCCTCATTCATGCGGCTCACTCCAGTGACAGAGGGGACACTTCGGGCCACAAAGGCAAAGCAAGCTGCTGACCAGACTGTAATTAAGGCAAAAGGAGTAGGATCAGCAGATACAACACAGAACACCCAGTTAGATTTGTACTTTAAATAGACAAAGGATAATTTTGGATATAAGCGTATCTCGCACAACATTTGAGCCGCACCGATACCACAAAATTGTTCCTTTTTGCATCTGAAATTCCAATTTCACTGAGCGTCATCCTTTATTTCTATGTGTTAAATCTGGCAACCCCGCAAAGAAGGCCACACACCGCCTAACTGATCTGCAGTGACCAGCCGGGAGCCTGGCGTCCCACGGCCCCACGGCCAGCCCCGGGCAGCCTTAGCGCCGCAAGTGACATGGTGCAGCCGCCCGGCGGGCAGGACACACAGGGTCATCCTGGTGATTCCGCACATGCCCCGTGTGAAGAATTGGGCTTTCTTTCCAAAATGCCACGGCTGGCCCCCTGGCCAGGTGCCAAGGGAACAGGAAAAGCCTTCACTTGGCTCGGGACCGCAGCTGAGTGGAGAGTGCTGGTCTGAGCCGAACAGTGGGTGGGAGACGTCCTCTAGCGGTGAGATGTGTGGGCTGCAAGTCACAGCGAGCACCAGATGGGAAATTCCTGCCCCCCTAGCTGGCAACCCTGGGTGCCTTGGGCACCTCCCGCCTCTGAGGCCCCTCAGCCCAGGAAAGGGGATAATGCTGTTGCCCTTGATGTCCAGATGTCAGGACAAGGTCCGAGGAGGCCCATGTTTCAGCAAGTGGATGTGAATCAGCCACAGCGGGCCTCCCAACTCTGAAGGCTGTGCTTTCTGCACCAGCGTACCCCTCTGGTGTCCAGCGGTGAGCTCCACACTGTGCCAGAGAGGAGTGGTCCACCGAGCAGTGCCAGCCAAGCTGGGGTAGGATTCCGTTTCCACCCGAGACTCAGTCAGAGGGGAGGAAAGAGCACCCAAAGGAAGGTGGACACACAAGGGCATGTCTGGCCAAAGCCTTTCAAATTCTCCTTCTTGGGAACCCAGCTCTCACAACCAAGGGCCAGATGTCCCCTTAGGAGTGGAGGACAGGTGCCCTTTGATAAGCAATAGTCACTACCTTCCAGAGATGGTATCAGCTCCAGGCAAGAACCTCCACTTGGGCAGAACCCAGAGCATGTCTTGGGAATAATTTGCAGCACCCGGACTCATACAAGACTGATGAACCGACCAGACGGCTTGTATGTTTGTTGGTTATGGGGGAGATCACTCTCCAGGGCCTAGGTGTTTCCCACATGGGGTCCAAGCCCCCACTGCTGGGATGAGGACACCTGGGAGGCCTACTGCATCTTTGGAAGATGTGGGCGACATAGGTTGCAGTGGGGGGACAGGGGATCATTCGACCTCAGGGATCAAGGGAGAGTGTTGGTGGGTTGGTTACTGGGTTCGTGAGCAAGTGGTCGCAGTCCTCCCACTGTGGGCCAGATCAGCCCTGGCCCCTGGATCTGAGTGACAAGCTGGCAGGGACGGCAGACGTCCCCGGAGTGTGGGCCCATGAGGCACCAGGTGGGATCCTCTTGTGGGCGGGTCAGGGTGAGAAGTCTGACGGTGACCAAGCGAGGAACTGATCTCCAGAAGCCACCACCCATGACCCAGCTCCCTCCCCAGCCTGCCAGGCCTGGCCTGCTCTGGTCCCCACCAGACCCTCAGCTGGGCTCCCCCGCAGGCCGCCTTCTGGCACCCAGGACCACACAGGCCTCTCCTCCCGCCCCTCAGCCTGTGTCCCAGGCCTCAGCTCTCGGGTCCAAGGTCAACACCCCTGGGCGCTCTCCGGACCCCGGGACAGGAGGGCCACATCTCCCCGGTGTCACGCAGCTAGGACTCGGGCCCCAGCCCGCTGAGCCCGCTCTGATTCCCCGGCCGTCCGAGGGAGCGGGGCTGACCGGAGCCCGCACCGGCCGGGGCAGCGCTCAGCAGCGGGGAAGCCTGCGCGAGCTCCGGAGCGGCCAGCGGGCGGGCGCCCGACCTTCGGCAGGACCCCGGGGAACGCGCCGTTACGCGCCCCACTGCACGCAGGAGGCAACGAAGGCCTGGACACGCTCGGCACCGCGCCCAGACCGGAGTCCGCGCCCGGCGGGACGCGAGCAGACGCGACGCACGCGGGCGCCCGCCCCGGGGCCCCAACACCGGTGGGCGTGGCTGGGGCGGGGCGGGGCGGAGCCGGCGGCCCTGATTGGGTAATGCCTCGATTCCTCGCGGGACTTCCTCCCGGCCGGCCGCCTCGGCCCCGCCCCGGAGCAGGCCCCGCCCCCGCCGCGGACGCGTGCGGCGTGTCGCGCCGAGGTCCAGCCGGGGCAGTGGAGGCCGCCGGGAGCCCAGGCCGGCGGGCGTGGTCAGTTGCCTGCTCTTCCCTCTAAGCGTCTCAGTCGGCGAAGTGCGGCTGCCGTCCCGCCCCTGGAGCGCACGGCTCGGAGGGGCCGCCCCGGGCCCCGCGCCGCCGGCGCCACCAACTCCCCGCCGGAGCGCTTCCGCAGTCCGCCCGCGCCCACCGCGCTGCGCCGCGGGGCCGGGCCGCCAGGGGGCGCCGCGGGGCCGCCCTTCAGCTGCGCCTGCGCTGGCCCCGCGCACGAGCCCGAGCGCAAACCGGCCGAGCGCGCGCTCGCCCGGCAACTGCGCCCGCCCGGCAAGTGCGCCTGCGCGGAGGCCGTGGCCGCGCCCGCTCCCGCTGGGGGCTCGTCGCTGGGCGGCCGGGCCATGGGGGAGGCCGAGGTGGGCGGCGGCGGCGCGCCGGGGGACAAGGGGCCGGGGGAGGCGGCCACCAGCCCAGCCGAGGAGACGGTGGTGTGGAGCCCCGAGGTGGAGGTGTGCCTCTTCCACGCCATGCTGGGCCACAAGCCCGTCGGTGAGCGGAGCGCCGCGGAGGCCGCGGACCCGCGTGGGGGCGGGGCAGCCGGGCAACGGCCGGGGGCGCGGGGCGGGGCCGCTCAGGCCCGCCCACCCACCTGCACCTCCTCCTCCCTCTGCGTCCGGCGACCCCTGCGCCCACCCACCCCTCCCCGCCGACCCTGCCCCCTCCCGCGCCCCTGCTGTCCCCTCCCTCTGTGCCCTCCTAAGCCTAGCCCCCCTCCCTGCCCACCCTGCACCCCTCCTGCGCCCCCGCTCTCTGTACTCTTCCTGCCCGCTCCTGCGCCCACGCCTCCCACCCCCTTCACCAGCCCCACACCTGCCTATAGTCTTCCAGCCCTGCTCCCTCCTAAACCCTCTCTCCCCTGCTACACTCGGTCTCCTGCCCCGTCCTTACCCTTTCGCTGCTGATCCCTGCCTCCCACCTCTCTCCTCCCCTCCTACGTGCTAGCCAAGCCCCTCTCACGGGCTTACTGCTTTTCCCCACAGGTGTGAACCGACACTTCCACATGATCTGCATCCGGGACAAGTTCAGCCAGAACATTGGTCGGCAGGTCCCGTCCAAGGTCATCTGGGACCATCTGAGCACCATGTATGACATGCAGGCGCTGGTGAGCCAGATCCACCCTCCCCCAGACACAGCTCCCCCCCCCCCCCCCCCCGGGCCCCCACTGTCCAGTGCACATCCCAGGGGGCAGCAGAAACTAAAGGGAGCTCAAGTAGTTTCACCGAAAACCCCAACCTGGTGGCGGTGGCTGGCTTCCGTAGCAGAACCTCTTTCACGTGGGGTGGCCAGTGATAGTCTTTCTAGGGAGATGCCCAGGGAGCTGAGGCCTGTGGGAGGAGGCAGGAGGCCCCACAGTGCTCTAGGCCGGAAGGTGATGGGATCTGAGTTTGAGTCAGGTGAATCGGGTGGCTTCTGTGAGAACCAGGCAGGAAGGGTCCCCTCCTTAAAGGACCTCTGGCTGGTTTCATCAGAAGGCAAACAGTTTCATTAGGCGACTGGAAAGGCTCAAAGGAACAGGGATGTTCCCAGCCCCGGAGCGGCAGGGGTCCAGGCCCTTTGGCAGCGGGAGATGATGGTCAAGGAGCCGAGAGGGAGCCAGGGCCCCTGGAGAGTGGAGTAGGAGTGGGAGTTATAGGCACGCACAGGGGTAGGAATTTGTACAGGGGAAGGTAAGGCTCTGCCTCCTGGCTGGCTCTAGCCGAACCAACCCTCCCAGCTGAGGCCTACTTTGTCCAGACCCAGTGTTGTCCTTGCTCCCTGGGGGCTGTGGGCAGGTCATTTGCATCTCTTTGCCTATCCTAGAGAGGGGACAAAGATGGCAGCTGTGCTATGGGGACTGAATGCTCAGCCTGCAGGAGGCCTCCTGGGAGCAAGGCCCAGCTGTCATGCTGAAGGAGCTGATCCCCAGAGGGCCTCGCCCCCACACCCTCCCATCATGGGGTCACCTGGTCCCCAGACTTCCCGGGCCCTGATTCTAGGCCAGTGGGGGCCAGAAGCCAGACACAGACATGAGGGTGGCAGGGTTCCTGTCCTGGGGGAGCCCCCGCTGCAGCCCAGGAGACAGATATGGACACCCAGCACCAGGTCCACACGACCTTGGCGAGCCGCAGGGCACCACTCGGGGACTTCAGTCCCGCATAGGTAGCCCTTCTCCCCTGTTCTCCTCAGCTTCCTGCCTGTCCCTTGTTCAGGATTAGGCAAGACATCCAGGCTGTCCCCTGCTTGGACCCCTGGGCTTCCCTGGGGCTGCTGCTGGGGTCAGGTGGGACTTGGCCCTGCAGGTCCGTGACCCCTGCTGCAGGGGGACCCACAGGCCCGGGAGCCGTGGGGCTGCCGAAGCTCCAGCAGATGCTGATGGCCATGGGTGGGGGCTAGCAGCCGGCCGCAGTACGGTCCCAGCCTGCAGAGAGGAGCGGGTCTGCCCGTCCACAGTCCCAGCCCTTCCTGCCAGCTCCCCTCCCTTCCCTTCAACAGGGGGTCCTGTGTCTCCAGGGTCTCTGTCCCTTTTGGCCTGTGGGGCCCCTGGGACCTGTAGGGCAAGTGGATCTCCAGTAAGCGCTGTGTTCCTGACAACTCTCTGCTTCGTCTGGTTTCCCAGGCAGAGGTTTGCCCCTCTTGCACCGTCTGTGCCTGTGGGATCCTGCTCCCGAAGACAGACCCGAGGTGCCCCGGCCTTTGGCCTTTCCTCAGCACCGTCACTGCCCTCTGAACACAGCTGGTGGGCACGGAGCCGCACCCAGGGCAGCTGGGGGTGGGGGCAGTTTGGCCACTCTGTGCTGCCCTGGCGGGGGTGGGGGGTAGTGCCAGGAGTACCCCCTGCTGGCTGGCGGCCAGCGCTGTAGCTTTGCCTTCTGCGGCGAGTCTGTTCGGAAAGCCCAGGTCCTCGCAGGCCACCAGCAGAACAGCGGTCCCCCACTCCGCCCGCCTCCGCAGCCCCCGTGACTCTGCGTCCATCAGGTGCTCCGAAGCTGGCTCTTCCACGTTTTGGGTGACTTGCTAAAATCATTTTTTTTCTTTGTTTCTATAAAAAAAATCGCCGTTTTTGCCATCAGCACGAATCTGAGATTCTTCCATTCCCAAATCCAGAGAGGAACTTTGTCCTTCCCGAGGAAATCATTCATGAAGTCCGAGAAGGTGAGGCTCCGGCGGGTGGGGTCCAGCCCGGGATTAGGAGGCAGGATGCGGGCGAGGGCCGGGATGTTAGGGGAAGGTCACGAGCCTCGGGGAAGAGGGGAGGGTCGCGGGAGGGTCGGGGCGTGCTGATTCTTGGCCCACATGGACTGGGGAAAGGGTGGTCCGGGGAGCCTCGGGGACTGGAGGGAGCTCCTTCAAGAACAGTCGGCTCTCTTTAAAAGCGGCCTGGCGGCAGCTGAGAACCACACACACAGCCGTCCCCGGCCTGAGCCGTCCGCAGCATTGGGCAGGGCCACGTCTCCCACCGTTTTGGTAAACGTCAGCTGTCGCCCCACAGGAAAAGTGGTCATTGAAGAAGAAATGAAGGAGGAAATGAAGGAAGATGTGGACCCCCACAACGGGGCTGACGATGGTGAGTGGGGGGCACCCCAGACCCTCCCCTAGGCCCCGCGAGCGACGCCCCCATCCCCAGCCTGGGTGTTCAGTCCGCTTGTGGCCGGAGTTGTCCTGTCCGCTCCTCCATCCGCTTGGGTGGGAGCCTCGGGTGGCGGCGTGGGCGGCCCACACCACGAGCAGGCCCCGGAGACCTCAGGTCCGCCACCAGCTGCCAGGCAGCGGGCACAGGCCGAGCTCCGCGAGGCAGGGTCGGCGGGCGGGCGGTCAGTGTCCTGTGGCCCAAGGCTGCAAGGGAGCGCATCCTCAGGGACCCCGCTCTCTGCAGGCCCCAGGGCAGCCCCAGCCCAGAGGGCCTTGTGAAGATGCAGGTTGCTAGCATTTGGTAAGAAAATGAAATAAAATTCTGGATATTCTGTTTTCAGCCAAATGATTTTGTCTCCCAGTTTTTTCGTCTTCAGGAAGCTTGGGGAAAGCAACAGAAAAGTCCAGCAAAGACAAGAACCCTTCGGACTTGGGGTCCAAGGAAGGGGCGGACAAGCGGAAGCGCAGCCGGGTCACCGACAAAGTCTTGACGGCAAACAGCAACCCCTCCAGCCCCAGCGCTGCCAAGCGGCGCCGAACGTAGTCGTGGCTCAGCCACGGCAGGGGGCCAGGGCACTGCTGTCACCCGGCCGGACACCCCAGCCCGCCGCCTGCCCTCAGGCACCTGTGGCTCCCTCGGAGCCCACTGTGACCACCTGGGGCTCCGGGGGACCCCGAGAGACCAGAGCTGGCTCGGGTGTGGAGAGCCGGGGGTCTGGGCCTCTCTCCCCTGCACCAGTGGGTGAGCCCCAGCTGTGCTGGCCCCTGGCAGGGCCGTGGTTCGGGCTCCACGGCGCAGAGCGGGGGGCATGAGCAGGACAACTGGAGTGATGAGCAGGGTGCCGGCTCTGTCTTTGGGGAGCACTGGTCTTGCTGGATGACGCAGCTCTCCCCGTCTGTCCGTGTGTCCGTCGCTCAGCCGCTCTTCCTAACCGGGCTGCTCCCTGGGGAGAAGGAGACTCAGGCCGCCCTGCCCCCCAGGGCCTGCACCCAAGAAACCAAGAACTGGAGACTTCGCCTCACTCATTTGTACTGTAACGATGTATATAATTTGGTGGTATTTCACTATTTAATTTTTAAGAAACCTATTTTACTAGTGTTTTATATGAAAAAAATATTGCAGAAGTTAAACCTGTGTTGTATTTTTCCTGAGATGCTTTGTGCTCGGTAGTGAATACTGAGACACTTCCACTCGGTTTTATATGCCGGGAACAGAGTTTGTACGGGCTATTTTTGTATCTCCGGGACCTTGGGAGCAGGCCGGGTAAGTGTGTGGAGGGCGGTGCTGCAGCCGGGCCGCCGAGGTGCTTTCGTTGAGCGCCCACCATTAAAGCACGAAAGAACAGCGGCGGTCTTGTGATTTTGGCGCCAGAATAAGTCCCCTTTTCTAACAGTAGGAAGCGTTTCTTTTCCCAAGATTTACAATGCAGCCTACACTCTCAGACCTCCTAGTATTCACTCGATACAATGTGTTCACCAACTGGAAACTTTGTTAGTGTGGCGGGTCCTTCAAATACCGAATGCGAGGCCCGCAAGCAAGGCAGACCTGACTGTGGGTGGAGCTGGGGCGTCTGGGGCCTCATCCGCAGGCCACATGGGACTCTGGGCTGAATCTGTTCTCCACGGAGGAGGGTCCAGCCATCCAGGCAGAGTGAGAAGAGGCTCTTCATCTGGACAAGGTGCCCGGAAGCTGCATTCCCATCCACCCAGAGCCTCCCCCAGCAACTCAGAGCAGGAGGCCGGCCCATGGAGCAGCCCACCAGGCGAGGGCAAGAACCTCACACCGAGTGGCCCAGCGTGGTCGGAGACTGGCCTGTACCCAGCCTGCCATCACACGCGTGGCCTTGACCACATTGCTGGCGCCCCTTCTCCCCAGCAGGGCCCAGTCCACCCTGCACAGGAAGACCAGCTGTGTCCAGGCTCCTGAAACTGAGCACCCCGGTTCCCAGCCCAGCTGCCCACGCTCCGCTGGACCAGGAGCAGAAGCTTGGCACGGGTTGACCTACTACTGGGGAGCTTGGGCAGGCCTCCTGTGTGTGATCTCCCTGAGCAGGAACCTGGTCAGTGCCCAGGATGGAGCCCCAGACTGCCTCTTCTCCACACGGGCCTGCCGCTGGCGTTTCTCCCAAGGCCTGAGAGGCAGTCCCGTGAGACGTGCTACTGTCGCAGCTCAGCAGACCCCGCACTCGCCCCCAGATCCCTAGACAGGACTGTCCCTGTGCTTGCCCCAGAGCAGGGAACATGCCCCATGTGTGTCCAAGGGGGAAGGGGGAGCAGAGGTCTGCCTCCTAGCAAGCTCAGTGCCCTGCAACCCTCCCACCAGGCCTGCTCTGGGCCAGGTCCTGTGGCGGGAATTGTGATGCCAGCCAGAAGCCCAGTCCCTGGAGAGAATTTCAGGGAAATGGGGCAAACAGCTCTGCGGTCACAAACAGTGCCAGCAAAGATTGGGGCTCTTCCCCAGGCTCGCTGGTAAACCCCCATCTGAAACCGTATCTTCAGGGCCCTTCTAACTTGCTGGAAAAGCCTAGTGCCTCGTTTGGGGAGTTAAGAGAGGTGGGGGGAGGGGCGTACTGAGCCCATCCTGGCAAAAGAGCAGGTGTCCCCACCACCCCCTGCCTCAGGCATCTTTTTGGGGCCCAGTGCCCATTCCCTTGTGCCTGTGGGGGCTTCAGTCCTCCGCAGGGGTGAGGCCAGCCCAAGCATCCCTGGCTTGGCCCACACAGGTGCCCGAGGCCCTGCCCAGCTCTCACCATCCCGGCTTTCCTGCCCGGCAGCCAGGGCAGGTCAAATTCATAGGCGTCTGGGGCACTGAACCTCTCTCGACCTAGGGGCCCTGTCTGTGACGTGGGGGTCTCATGTGTCCCCCTCACATAAGTAGGACATTTCTGAAAGAGGCCAGGACCTGGGATGAGGCAGCCACAGAGCAAAGGGAAATCAGGCAGTCGGCTGTCCCAAGCACCTCAGAGCTAAGCCCATGAATCTGCACAGAGGCTCTGTGTGCCGGATGCCTGCGGCAGAGCAGCCTCCCTGCGAGGGGTGGGGGGGGGGGGGACTCTGGGCTGAATCTGTTCTCTCTCTGACAAATAAATAAAATCTTTAAAAAGAGAGAGAGAGAAAGAGAAAGACAGATGGACTCAGATGTCCATACCTTCAGGGCATCCCCGTCAGCCTTTTAGAAAGTAAGGTAGTGTGAAGACAGGTCCCACCCAGTGAGAGTGTAACCAGAGAATTAACAAAGATTGACAAGCCAGCAAGGAGTCTGGACCTGCACCAAGAAAGGCCTTCCGCTGTGCCCACAGCCAAGATTGGAAGGCTCTGGTGAGCTCTCAGCTGTCTCTGGCTGCACAGGCAGCCTGGGGCCTGTTAGCTGGCTTGCAGGGCTGGGAGAGGTCAGCGTCCCTGGGGGCTGGCTGGGCTTGACCCCAGAAGTCATCCTCAAGGCCAGATCCATCTAAAAGCCATCCACTGTTAGCTAGGCTTTTTGAAATAATGAAGTGGTGTAGTAGCTAGTTACAGAAGACAGATATTTCCTGTGAAGGCTGTCCTCACCTTTCGTTTCGAGGGCTGGGTCACCCACTGTCCTGTGACCACCAGCAGATGTCAAGGCGGAGATGAAGTAAGGGACCCACAGTGTCTGGGAAGGTTGCAGCTGAAGGCAATCTCAGCCGCCTCCGGAACGTGCCGGTGTACGCAAAGAGGGCCTCCAGCAGCAGCCGTCCCCCAGCCCCTAGAGAGGCCCCTGAGGGGGTGTTTAGCTGGGGCCTTAGGGTGACCCCGGTCATCTCTGCATCCTGGTGTTTGGCGCTTTGTGCGCGCCCCCTCTAAGTGCAGGGAGCCCCTGTGCTTTCTTTTCATGGAGAGAATGTGACAAGACTAAGGGGACAGAGTTCAGGCCCACGAGGATGGCACGTTCTAGGACTCAGCACACTGGAAAGACACCGTGGCCTTAAAGAGGCAAACTGCCCCGTTGTGAACTATTGGAGGGACACGGGGCTCTCCATCCTGTTCCCACAAGTATGAGTTCTGCCTACAGTCTGGGGGATCACGGAAGCAGGCCACCTTCCAGAGGAGCCTCTGATGAGACCGCAGCCCCGGCCTCCACCTGCAGGGAATATCATGGGGCCCTCTCCTGGGGAGGACTTCCAGGGGTATCTTCCTGGGGTCCATCCTTATGGAGGGGCATTCTCCAAGGAGGTGGGTAGACTTCCTCCCGGAGAGAGGTTCCTCTGGGGGGACTTCCTCTAGGAGGACACTCCCTGCAAAAAGGGATATTCTGGAGACAGGAGCCTCCCAGCAGGTAGGCATCCTCCCCGGGGAGAATCTTCCAGGGGAGGCTTCCTCGGGGGAATACTGTCCTGGGGGGCATTCTGGGGAGTGATTCTCTGGGATGAGCATCCTCAAGGGACATCCCCTGCATCTCGAGGAGTCCTCTAGAGTGGGTGTACTCCAGAGGGCATCCTGGGAGGGGCGTTCTCAGAGAGGAGGACTTTGGGGGAAATTTTCTAGGGGGAGGAGTCCCGGCGGGAATACTGCGGGGAGGGGGCATATTCCGGAGGGAGTCTCCCGAGGAAAGACATTCTCTACGGACAACCTCGGGGAGGAATCCTTCGGGGGGTGGGGCATTCTCCCAGGGGGAAGGGATATTGCGGGGGGATCCTGCGGGGAGACCC
>ML100317.1:0-42125 GCA_003697995.1 Taxidea taxus jeffersonii | reverse complement strand
GGGGGGCGGGGGGGCGGCCCTGGGAGGAATCTCCGCGGGGAAGGGGCGGGCGTGGGATGCTCTCCGAGCCGGGACCTCCTCCCGGCAGGCGGTGGCGGCGGGGGCCCCGCCCCGCCCGGCCCCGGCCCGCCCCCCGGCCCGCCCCGCCCGGCCCCGGCCCGCCCCCCGGCCCCGGCCCGCCCCCGCGCTTCCTCCCTCGCTCACTTTCGCTTCCGCCGGAGCGCGGGTCCCGCCGCCGCTGGAGCATGGACGACCCGGACTGCGACTCGACCTGGGAGGAGGACGAGGAGGAGGACGGCGAGGGCCCGAGCGCCGGAGGCGACGAGGATGGCGAGGCCGGCGCCCCGGGGGACGCGGAGGACGAGGACGAGGAGGACGCGCGGGCGGCGCGGCCCGGAGCGCTCCAGGTGCAGCCCCGACGCGCGCTGGGGTCCCCGCGCCCCCGGACAGGCCTGCCCGGCCGCCGCGAGGTGGGGGCGAGGCCCGGCTCTGGGAGAGCCGTCCTCCCTGGAGATCCGGCCTGGGGCCTGGCTCTCCCTCCAGCTGTCGCCCTCTCCCCCGCCCACAGCCTCCTCGTGCCTCCCTCAAGACCCCCGGACGCCCTGAGATCTGCCCGGACCTGCGCCCCCCAGCTCTGGCCCAGCCAGGGGACCTTGCAGGGAGCTCCAGGGCCACCCTCGGATCCGTGTCCCCAGAGCCGAATTGTGCGCTGACACTTCCTCAAGGGGATGCCCTGGGCACATTCTTGACTCCCCTCCCACCTCCAGGCCCCTGGCTCCCTCCTCTGATAGATCCCTCTGTGCCGGCCCCTCCCCTGGTCTGCCAGCCTCGCTGCCTCTTAGTGCTCCCCGCTTCTGCCCCACCTGCTACCCACCAGCCCCCACCCCTACCTTTGCTCTGGGGGTGCAGCACCCACCTATGGGGGGGCCTCCCGCCTCCTTGGAGGTGGCCTTGGAGGCTACCTCAGGTGGCTTGGCTGAGCCAGGCCTGCCTGGGAGGCGCTGGGTTACTGGTGGTGACCAGGGCCGCTTACACTTAGGTGCTGGTTATTTGTCTTCACCAGCTGGCCCTTTTGTTACTACCGATTACTTGTGACCAGCAGTTGCTTTTGTCCCCATTAATTATTTGTCATTACCATGGTGACTTTTGTTGCCACTGGTTACTCCCTGTCATTGTCAGTTACTTTTGTTGCCACTGATTTTTCTCTGGTTACTACTGGTTACTTTTTTGTTACTAGTGTTACTCTTCCTTACCACAGGCGAGGATTCCCTGAGCAGCACGTCCTTCCCGGTGTAAGGACAGTGGTTTCAGCTGGGGTCCCAGGTGTTATGGGGAACATAGCGGGATAGGGGTTGCTTCTGGAGGACAGCGTATTCTCGTGTCTGATTTCCAGCCTGCAGGCTCTCCAGGTTGGGTTTTCCCCCTGGCACCTGAGAGCTCCGGTTCTTGGGTGGCTCTCTCTGTTGGGGAGTGGTCCGTGAGAGAGACCCAAGGGGTCCTGGACCTGCCAAGAAGTCCAGGAGCCTGAGCACATCTATGTTGTTCAGGGCAGGCATGCGGTTCTTGAGGAAAGGGGCTGGGCCGTGATCAGGGTCACTGGGCTGGAGTCAGAAGGCAGGAATCAAGCTCTTTTCCTGGGCCAGATGCATACTTGGACAGAGTGAGAGGACACGGGCCTTGCTATAGTCTCATGGGCATGGCTCCTAAAGCAGTGCTCCAGCACCCCGGCCACCCCGTGAGGTGCCCACAGTCCTCTGCTGCCTACCCCTTCTATCCCTCCTCAGGTCCTAATCCCCTCCCCGCCCCATAGCACACCCCAGCTGCCCCACACTGAGCCCTAGCACGGCTCTTTGGTGCTGTGCCCTGGGTTGTGTCGTCTGCACACCCGTGGGACTGGCCCTCTTGCGCTGATCTGGGGAGGTGCCTGGCTGCCCCGGGGAGGAGGAGAAAAGGAAACGGTGGTGGGTGGGGCCAGCTTCTGCTGGGTTTTGCTTTCTCTGCTGGCCCTTGGCTGGTAGGCGAGAACATCAGCTTGCCTTGGTCTATAAATCGCGGATAGAGGCGCCCTGATCCTTACTGCGGCTCAGAACCACTTGGAGCATCTTGGGGAGTGGGGCTGGGGTCAGAGCCAAGGGACACAGTGGTAGGCCTGGCCTCCTAACTCCCCTTCCAGTGCTCTTTTGCTCCTTCCAGGATCCTGGGACCCAGGTATTTCCTGGCTCGAGCGTCCCCTCTTGTCATGCCCAGGAGCTTTATCTGTCTGGGCCCTTCCTCCTCCCCAGCTTCCGTGGGACCACAAGCCAGGCCCAGCCTCGCTCATGCCTCCCACCCTATGACAGGATGGGTCAAGCAGTGTGACCTGGCATCCTGGTCCCCAGTTCCCTTCCATCCTTCCCAGGACCCCAGGGTGCGTGGCCTGCAGTTATAGGGGCCGTAGCTGTTGGAGGGCAGTGAGGAGCTTCTGTATCTTGCCGAGAGGGCTCCCCCACAGGACTGGAGGACGGGAGGCACAGGGTCTGGTCTATGAGCTCCAGGCCTGGGCAGAGACAGGACTGGCTCCTGGAACCTCCGTCATTCATCTCTTTGTCAGACAAGTGTTTGGGGCCCCTCCCGGGGCTGTAGGCTTTGAGGCCACTGTCTTTGGGGGCACAGCCTGGTGACAACTTTGAGCACAGTGCAAAGAGGAAGCAATGGAGTAGGTCCCAGGGGAAGTCCTAAGGCTGGGGTCCAAGTGGAGGTAACCAGCGGATATGGGAGTAGGAAGTGAGGGTGGGGGGGGGGGGGGGGGGGGGGGGGGGTGCTCCGTCCCAAGAATGTGCTGGTCAGCCTGGGTGTCCTGATAGCTGGGGCAGGCAGCAGGGGCCAAGCAGAGGGCAGAACTTGCTCCATCCCTCCTGTCCCCTCTGGTTTTGCTGGTAGCTGACAGGTCCTTGCTGCCCTTACTATGATGGGGGCTCGCTAGGGGTGGGTCCTGCCTACTGGTAGGTCTCCCATGGGGGTCTCAGCCCCTCTCCTCTCTTCCCAGGCCAGGATGCCGGGGTCCCGGAACTGGCGAGCCATGAGGGACACACGCAGGTACCGGCACAACTACCCGGTAGGTAACAGCTGTCCCGGGCACCCCCCACCTCGCCAGCCCCCTTCAGCTCAGAGTCCTCCCACCGTCCACCCGGAGAAGGCCGTCTGGACACTGTGTCCTGCCAGCGCCGCTTCTTGGACCAGGTCCCATGTCCCGCCTGGGATGGCAGCTCCTTTCCCTCATCCTTGGGTGACAGGCAGAGCGGGCCAACCTTCTGAGCCTCCACGCCCTGGCCTTTAAAACACAGGACCAGTGCCAGCCAGCAGGCACATCCACAAGGTCCTGTGTGCTGAGGCCCGTGCTGGTGGCATTCCTGTCGCCCTCATCCATGCCCTCTGCACCCTGAGTTTCAGGCAAGCCCTGAGCTGCCTGGGGTGGGGAAGGGGGGCAGATGACGGGGACCTGCCAGCCCTGGGCCACGCTGGCGAGCAGGGGAAGGTGGTGGTCGGAAGTAGCTGCTGTCCTCACCTGCGGGGTACATGGGGTCCTCGCCAGCCCTCAGCGTGTCAGAGGTTTGTGGGCCCCAGAGCAGATGCCCCCTGCCCCAGCCAGGAGTGTTCTAGTGCAAGGGACCCTTGGAGGCAGCCCATGTCTGGAGATGTTCCGACGGGCACCTTTCTCTGGCTCTTTAGGACTTGATAGAACGGGATGGCAACGGTGACATGCCAAACTTGAGTTTCTACAGAAACGAGATCCAGTTCCTGCCCAACGGTGCGCGCTTGCCGGGCCGCCCACGTCTCTGTCCCAGCGGGGGCGTCCGGGCCATCTCCCCTCCACTGGCTGCCCCTGCTCCTGCTCCCTGGGCCCCCGCTGGTGGGGCACAAGGTTTTCGGCGCCCACACGGCGCCCCCTGGAGGCCGCTGAGGGGACGCCCGGGACCCAACCCACAGCCTGTTTTCTGTGCAGGGCCAGGCAGCGAATATGGCGGGCTTCCGAGGCGCCCCTGGGCTGGGCCTCCTTAGTGGGAAAGCCATGTGTACGCTAACAAGGAAGAATCATTGTTACGTTTTCAAATGGTTGGAAAAAACATAAGATGGAATAATATTCTGTACTGTGAGAGTTACACGGAATTCACGGATCAGTGTCTGTGAGATGCTGCGGGACCCGCCCACTCGCCCATGCTCTGTCTGTGGCTGCCTTCCCCCCACAGTGCCGCACAGGACCTGTGGCCTCAAGCATTCGCTGTCTGGCCCTTTGCAGAAGCAGCAGCTGCCCTACCCGAGGCCAGGCTACGGGGTGGGGTTCTGCTGCACGCCCCGTTTGCGGTCAGATTTCAGCCGACAGGCCATGGCTTGGTGGGGGTGGTGAGGCCGCCTTTCTGCAAAGACAGGTGTGGGGCTGGAACCCCCGTGTCCTCCCAAGGAGCCTCCTGGGCTCTCCTGTCCCCAAGCCCAGTGTGGTATTCTCACCCAGGTCTACACTCAGCCAGCAGTGGAGGTCCCATGTCCACACAGCAAAGAAATCAAGGGCTTTGGTTGGGGGAGTTGATCGCATGAGGTGGATTCAGAGCCCCAAGGTCCCGCGGGGGGGTTGGCTTCCAGCAGTTGTGCACTGACTTGTCTCCATGGGGCCCCCAGGCTGTTTCATTGAAGACATTCTTCAGAACTGGAGGGAGGACTATGACCTCCTGGAAGAGAATCACTCCTACATCCAGTGGTGAGTGGGCGGGGCCAGAGGGGACGGGGCTTATGGAGCAGGTGCCCTCTGCCTTTCCGGGGGCTCCCTTTGCGCTTTCCCCCGCTGCTGCACCACCGCTCTCCTGCAGTCTGTGTGTCCAGCAGCTGGGAGCTGAACACAGATGTAGGGGACAGGCAAAGTGGCATGCAGGCGGGCTTGCCCAGGTGGGTCCCCAGTCCCAAGAGGCCATGTGGCCCTGCAGAGCCCCTCGGATGCTCAGGGGTGGCAGGGTTCTAACAGTGGCCTGAGTTGATCCTTATCAGCATGGCTGCCTTGGGGACCCTTGACATTGCCCCCCAAATCTGCTGTGCATTTGAAGATGGCATGGTTGGGGCCTCTCCTGGGCATACAGCATTGTGGGGAATAGCTCTGCAATATTAAAGACAAGACAGAAAGAAGAGCATAAGAATAAAGAGGAGGGGCATGTGGGCAGCTCAGTCAGTTAAGCGTCCCACTCTTGGTTTTGGCTCAGGTCAGGATCTCAGGGTCATGAGATCGAGTCCCCAGTTGAGCTCTGTGCTCAGCAGGGAATCTGCTTGAGGATTCTCTCCCTCTTCCTCTGCCCCTCCCCCTGCACGCTCTTGCTCCCTTCTCTCTCTAAAAATAACTCAATCTTTAAGCGAATAAAGAGGAGAGCCTGGAGCGCCCTGCTGAGCGTGCACGGAGCCTCCCTTGGCCTCATTGCCCCTGCCCCACACCCTGGTCCAGAACAGTCTCCCCGCAACCCTCCTGCCCTCAACCCCCTGGCTGTGACTTGTGAGAGGCCACGACACAGGTTCGTCCAGCCAGACCATCCAAGAGCTGAGCCTTGGACCCGAGAAGCTGGCGAGCACTTGGCCCGTGGCTAGGAGCCCGTGTCTGCCGCGATGGGACCCGTGCTGCATCCTCTCCCACAGGCTCTTCCCTCTGCGTGAACCAGGAGTGAACTGGCACGCCAAGCCCCTCACACTGCGGGAGATTGAGGTGAGCTGTGCAGGCTGGGAAGCTGTCCCTGCCCTGGGAGCCTCTTCCGTCCACAGGGTTCCTTGCCTCTGCCCCCTGGTGCTCCCCACAGGCTTCTAGAGAAATCTGATTCTCTTCAGCCGTTTGCCTCAAGTCAGGGAGCCCAGGGCCAGGGCTGTGAGCAGAGTCACAGTGACGGCGGCTTCATCACACCTGGTTTGGGCAGGCGCAGGACACCTGGAGAGATGGCAGGGTCTGGGGAGCTGAGGAGACTGTGTGTGTCTCCTGCCATATGCTCCACCCTGGGAGCCCCCCCGAGCTGTCCTGGAGGCGGGCAGGATTCCTCTGGGAGCTGGGGCAGATGCCTCTGGCCCCGGTGAGACCTCGTAGCAGCTAGAAGAGTCACATTATGAATTCTCATCTGAGTCTAGGCCTGTAGATGAACTGGGGCCTGCGGGAGGTCAGCCAGCCCGCTGTGCCTGCAATGGCCCCTGAGCTCCCGCTGGCCTGCGGGGGTGGGGTGGGTGTTCCAGGTATTTAAAAGCTCCGAGGAGGTCAGGGAGCGGCTTGTCCAGGCCTACGAGCTCATGCTGGGGTTCTACGGGATCCAGCTGGAGGACCGGGACACCGGGCAAGTGTGCCGAGCACAGAACTACCAGAAGCGCTTCCAGAACCTTAACCGGTAAGGACTGGCCCTCGCTGCACCCCAAGTGAGGGGAACGGGGCTGTGCTAGGTTCCCCGCAGCTGTGGGGGAGCATCTTGGGGGAGGAGGGACGGCAGGGGTGCTCCGGCAAGTGCCTAAGGCTCTGAGCACCGTCCTTGTTTGCAGGGTGGGGGTGGTCCCAACACTGGGGGTGTGAGAACGGAGAGAAAGTCATGCCACTCAGTTTCCTTAGCTGTGCCCCACAGTCCACCTGGGTGTGGGTCGGGCTGCCCCCTGTTACATCAGTCAGCCTCGCAGGCACGGGACCCTCACCCCTGCTGAGAAGCGTTGGGTGGGGAGCGGGCAAGCACCCCTGCAGGTGGGTAGAGGGTCCCGCGCCGGGGCTGGGGGGCAGGGAGGGGCGGTTCCACGGGGCCAACGGGACAGCAGCCTTCTAGAAAATACATCGCAGCCGCCGCCCGCACCATCCGGGCCCCCAGGCCATTTTCTCTGGGGCGGGGGAGGGTGAGGCGGAGACCGCCGGGGGCCAGCCGGGAGGAGGAGGACGGTCCTCGCCCCTCGCCCCGCCAGCGCCCCTCCGCTTGTCCCCACCCCCGCCCCAGGCACAGTCACAACAACCTCCGCATCACGCGCATCCTCAAGTCGCTGGGCGAGCTGGGCCTGGAGCGCTACCAGGCGCCGCTGGCGCGCTTCTTCCTGGAGGAGACGCTGGTGCGCGGGGAGCTGCCGGCCGTGCGCCAGAGCGCGCTGGACTACTTCGTGTTCTCCGTGCGCTGCGCCCGCCAGCGCCGCCAGCTGCTGCGCTTCGCCTGGGAGCACTTCCGGCCGCGGCGCGAGTTCGTCTGGGGGCCGCGCGACAAGCTGCGCCGGCTGCGGCCGGCCGAGGGCGCGGGGAGCCCCGGGGACCCCCTGCGCCAGGCCGGCGCCTCGGGACGGACCTGCGGGCCGGGGCGGGCCGAGGGCGGGGACGGCGCGGCCGCGGGGGCCCCGTCGCCGCCCGGCGCTCTGGCGAGGGACCAGGAAGGGGAGGCGGGGGGCCGTGGGGAGGAGGAGCCGGAGCCCCCGAGCCCCAAGGAGAGCAAGAAGAGGAAGCTGGAGGCCAGCCGGCGGGAGCAGGCCCCAGGGGAGCCGGGCGCCCAGAGCGCCTGGGACGTGGAGAAGATTGCTCTGAACCTGGAGGGCTGCGCCCTCAGCCAGAGCAGCCTTGGCCGGGGGTCCCAGGAATTGGGCAGCCAGGCCCCGGGGGCGGCCGAGCAGCCCGGTCTCCAGGCCCCGGGGGCCAAAGTGGCGGAGGAGGTGAGGAAGAGAAGGAAGGTGGATCAGGGGCCTGGGGACCGAGCCTCGGTGGGTGGCGATGGTGGGGACAGTAAAACCAAGAGGCCAGTCCCTGCCCTGCATGGCGCCGCACCAGGGTGCCCTGAGGCCCGAGAGGGTGAGAATGGGGTGGAGGCGGCAGGAGGCCGGGCCGGGCTGCAGCCCGATGCCCCTGGGAGCTCAGCCGCTGCAGGACCGTGGCTAGATAAGGAAGCTGAGGTGGGGCCTTAGACCAAACCCAGAAACCGTTAAGGGAAGCAGATGCCCGTGGGCCACAGGTCTGGGGAGCCCCGTTGCCGTCTGTTCTCAGCACCATGCAGTCCTGGCATCTCCCTGATGGCCACTAAAGTAGCCACCGCAGCTGCTGGAAGGCCAGGACTTCGAAATCCTGACCTCGAACTCCCCTCCTGACGCCTCCTCTGTGCCCTGCCCCCTGCCCGTCTTTGTAAATTGGCCTTGGGGGGGGGTAGTTTTCTTAGCCTGGTGCAGAGGCCTTTTCTGAATAAACTCATTTGACTTTGAGTGTTTGAGTGTGGCCAGCGGGGCTGTGGGTGGCCAGAGTCTGGGAAGGGGACTAGTTTGACCAGTGGTGCTGCTCCTTGGACTTCTGCCCCTTGGGTGCAAAGTAGCCTAGCCCAGCTGTGGCCCACTTGGCCATTGTGAGCACCCGTGGAAACAGCCACGTGCAGTCCCTCGGACACATGCATCCATCCTAGGCACCCTGACCACACGGCTCCCTGGGCCTTCTGCAGCTGGGCACTTGGTCCCATGGCTGCCTCTTGTCACTGGTGTAGGAAAGGGTCTGGGACTCGTGTGTGGTCCCTCAGGTGGGCTGAGCAGAAGGAGCAGCATTTTTTTTTTAATTTACTTATTTGACACACACACAGACACAGAGGTCATGAGCAGGCAGAGAGAGGGGGGAAGCAGGCTCCCTGCTGAGCAGAGAGCCCGATGCGGGGCTTGATCCCAGGACCCTGAGATCATGACCTGGGCTGAAGGCAGAGGCTTAACCCACTGAGCCACCCAGGTGCCCCAGGAGCAGCATTTTGACAGCGCCCTGGATCTGGACGAGATCTTTGCCTACCCTGATCTGGGGTGCACTGTGGTGCCTCAGGGCCAGCTCCCCAGCATTCTCGGTGGCTTTGTTTCCTCCGTCCCTACCCTGGCAGCCCTACCACACCAGGACCCCCTTGACCCCTCCGACTGGCAGGGACGGGGTGCACCTCCCTGTCCTCAAGGACCAGGGGGCTCTCAGCCAGGCTTTGTCCCCCTGGGGTCCCCCTCCTGACACTGGAATTTCCCCATCAGCACCAACAGGGTGAGAGCCTTGCATAGGGCTGCACACTGGCCTTTGAACCCCTGAAGCGAGGGGGGTCACAGCTCTTCTGGGGGGGGCAGTCTGCCCTGAGTCACCGGCTGTGATTTGGGCTCCGTTTTCAGGAAGAGCGTGGACTGTTAGCTCCTGTCCTGGTGGGAGAGGTGGGCAGCCTGGCAGTCATTTTGGGGGAGGGCAAGCCCATGAGCTAATGTTCCCCGGCGCTGGAGCTGGGGTGGGTTGTGTCCCGTGCTGCTGACTCTCCCCTGCCCCCTCTGTCTGTGGGAAGGGATGGTCCCCTGGTGCCTGAACTCAGTTTGGCTCAGGGATGGAATTTCTACCACAGAGGGGCAATGAAGGCAGAAAGATGACCGGGGCGGGGGGGTGGGTGTCGTCCAACACTGAGTCCTCAGCACCCCCCCCCCCCCGAGCCTCTAGTGGTGAGAATCCTCAATCTAGACGATTACGGAGCACAGGTTCGATGGAGAAGCTTGAACCCAGAGTGCGAGGAAAATCCCATTGGAACAGCCCTAGAGGAGTTGGAGTAGCCCAGCAGTGGGACCTAGGGACTGGCAGGCAGCTCTGGCCCGCCCGCCCCCCAAACGTCACCGAGAGTGATGGCCTGAAACAGAGGAGTGATGCTTTGGTTCTGCCTGGGGGTGCCAGGTGTGAGGTCGTGACCCACTCGAGCCCACTGGGGCTCAGCTTCCAGGCAGGGGCAGCTCCCCAGGGGGAGGGGCTGTGTGGAGCCAAGGATCGGTTTGGGGTGAAGGCTGAAGCCAGACTTCAGGCACCAGCTCACTCCCTTGACCCAGCTGGACTTCCTCTGAGTCTGATCCAGCATGGGGGGGTGCGGTGGGCCAGGTCCGGTGTTGGGGCCAGGGAGGAGGGACTGAGGGGGGGATTGGTGGGGAGAAGTCTTGCTCCCCAGGCTGAGCGCTTGTGGGTGGGGTGGAATGGCTGGGGTGTCTGAGGGTGTCCTAGGGGGACCCGAACTCTGCTGGAGGGCGAGGGCTTCCGCGCTCCTCTTGACTTCTTGATAGAATTCGCACGCACACGTTCATGCGAGGGAGTGAGCAGCCAGTCCACCCCAGTGGTGCGCTGAGGTTCTGGGCCCAGTCCGTTTACTTCCCGCTCCATCCCTTCCATTTTCCACCCGCTGGTCCCTTGTAAACCCACGCGCCTCGGAAGTCCTGAGTTCCCACCCACGGAAGTGGAGCTCATCCACAGACGGCCCAGCGCGGTGAGCCTCCTCAGTTGCTCAGTTACAGATCGGAATCCGTGTTGCGTCCTTTCCGCACCTCTCACTAATGCACTTGACTAGTGAAAGGAAGAGAAAAGAAGCGAAGTTCAGACAGTGTGCTATAAATCCCAAAGCAGCGTTCCCCAGAGAATTCTAAACATTCCGATACTCGGCTGTGGGCGGGGCTGAGATCTTGCCAGTGCAGTGGGCCTGTAGGTGACCTGGATTTGTGAGAGGCCCCTAGGGTGGGTAGGGAGGCTCCTGGCCCCAGGTGCTGGCCCCCACCCTGCTGCTCCTCTGCCTTCCCAGGGTGAAGCAGAGTTTGCCTAAACCTGAGCTGCCCTGAGACTGTGAAAAACAGGAACAGCCACACCAGCCTTGGAGGTCATGTCCGTCACCAGCTTTGCTCAGGCCCCGTGGTCCCGGTGCTGCTACCGTCCTCTGCCGGCACCACCATTTGGCTCTCTCTTGCGGTGGGGAGGGCGGGGTAAGGGTCTGACTTTTGCCAGTGATGGATGCCATGGTTGCAGCACTCAGGATAGTTAAACTTCAGGGTAAGAACCCTGGAATAGGAGGTGTTCCCAGCCTCGCAAGCATGGCCTGAGGCTTCTGCCCACGGCAGGATGGGGTACCTGGTCTGGCCCCCAGCACAGGGATGCTCCCCCTCTCTGGGGGTCTTCCTGGGTCTCGGGCAGCCTCAATCCCACTCAGGATCCTGCGGAGGTCACTCTGTCTAGGGCTGAAGCTGCCCCTTCTCCAAAGGAGCCCTTCAATGTGGGATTGTTCCCCTCTCCGTACCCTGGCTGAGGAGCAGGCGGAGAAAAGAGCGTCTTTCTTTTTTGCTAAAAGGTATATGTGTGTAACTCATCAGCCTCGGGGATAAATTTAACTCAGAGGCCAGCCAAAAAAATGCCACTGGGTTTCTTTCTTTCCCCTGGCCGCGGCGGGGAGGTGTGAGGCGCTGCGGAAGCCCCAGGTGGGCCCCGCTGAATGGGGGGCTTGTGCCTGGCCGTTGGGGCGGGAACTGGCGTCCCGCCCGCCGCCCGCCCCGCCCGCCACTCCGAGTCCCCGCCGCCACCGCGGGCGCCGCTCAGAGCTCGAGCGCAGCCATGGCCGGAGCCGCGACGCTGGTCCTGCTCCTCCTCGGGCAACTCCTGGCCGCCACCGGGAGCGAGGCACAGGTGAGCGTGGGCCGGAGAGGTGCGCCAGGCTGGCACTGGAGATCGGCAGCCCCCGGGGCGGGGGCGAGGACGGGGCTGAGATGGGGCATCGAGCGGTCTGGCCCCGGGACCACCCTGGGCCAGCGAGTGAGCCTGGAACTCGAGGACGCCTGGAGACCCAGTGCAGCCCTGAAGCCCATGGCCACCCTCGCCCCCATGGACACCGAGACACCTCAGGGAGGAGCCCAGGACGGTGCCCTGTCCTCGCCTGGCTGGGTCGCCACTGCCACCAGAGAGGCACAATGTCGCCTTTGTTCCCTGAGGCTCCCGTGGGGCAGTGGCCCAGCCCCTCCTGGCCCGAGGATGAAGGCCACAGATCCTGCCGGCCCGAAGCTTTGGGGGGGTCTCCAAGGCAGGCTTGGGTCGGGGGGGCCCCGGAGCCAGGCCCCAGCACCGCTCCTGACCCAGGAAGAAGAGACACTCTGTTGGGCCGACCCGAGGCCGGCGGGTGGGACCTGCACCACGGGAGACGTGGGAGGGCACAGCTGCATAATGACGTTTCTCCATTTCAGCAAGTGGGACCTCAAGGACCCCCTGGCCCCCAAGGGCCACCTGGAAAGCCAGGCAAAGACGGCATTGACGTGAGTTGGGAGAGGGAGGGGCCAGGGGGTTCGGTGGGGTTCTAGTCTGGCCCCAACTTCTCTGAGCCCCCAGACCTGGTGGGGACAAAACCAAGCCCCACTTCCCAGGGCTGGGACAAAGTGGGGAAGGGGTATGAAATGGCTCCTGCTCAGGGTTCACCCCACCAGGACTGTGTCCCCGGAGTGGGGAGGGCGCTGCACGGTAGTCTTTGGACTGGAACTGTGGGTATTGAGGTGTGTGTCTCTGGGTCCCCAGAGGGGCCATGGCAGTGGAGGTGCAGGGCCTGCCCCTCTGGGTGGGTCTTGGAGGCTGCTAGGGACCAGAGCCAGCTCTGGAGGGGGCTGGGCTTGGGAGCTGGCTCTGCCCCAGAGACGGCGTCCTTCGTGGGTATCCCTGGACTATCTGGGCTGAACCCCCAATCCAGCCACCTCTGTGAAAGGTAGGGGCCTGCTCCAGGCCTCTCCTCACCTATAATGTACTGCAGGAGTCCCCCCAGCCCCCGACTGGTCCTCAGCCTCTCTGAGTCCCCCAGGCTCTGGATGGCCCGGAGTCTCCTACCCACCCCCACCCTGGTGGACCCGGACCCACAGGGTGCTCAGCGACAGCCCTGCAGGGTGGAGGCAGGGAGGGCTGGGACAGCTCAGGGCTGGCCCCCATGCCCCTCCCATTGGGGCTGGGCCCCTGGCCTGGCAAGACTCCCAGGCTGATGGGAGTCGAGTCTTTCCTTCTGGGGAGGCCTCCCCTTAAAAACATGGCCTGCAACCCTCAGTTAAAGAGCATCAGCTGGGGGTCATGGGTGGGAGGGGGCTGGGGTGCCGTCTTGGGCCTCTGAGAGTCTTGGGGGGCTGCCGTCCTGCATCAGGCAGGAGCAGGAGGCCTCTCAGTGCCCACAGCCCACCTTCGGAAGCTTCTCAGGCTGGTGGGTGCGGGTGGGGGGCTTCGGGACCTGTTCCCTCTGCCCTCAGAATCCTGCTCAAAGGCCTGTGGGCCCTGTAGGGGCGGCATCCCCAGGGTCCATCTCTGCCTCCCCACCCCCCACCTCTAGCCTGACCCCGGAGGGGAAGTGCCCCCCAGATGTGCCTGAGGTGGGGGTGCTCCCGTGTCATCTCCAGGGGCCTCCTAGGCCCAGGTTATCAGGGACACTGCTCACATGCGGCGTCTTCCCTTCTGCAGGGAGAAGTTGGGCCTCCCGGTCTGCCCGGGTCCCCGGTGAGTGTCCACCTCCGGGGAGGGGAGGGGTGGACCTAGAACAGAGGGGTCACTGACACCCCTTCTGCCACCCCTGGCCCCGGGTTACCTGCCAGGCGGGGCGCCTCCGAGGGCTCAGAGCACGGGCCTGGCCAGGAAGCGGGTGGGAGGGGGTGTGTGGGATTCGGTGGGTCTCTGGGTAGAGGGTTCGGCTCGGAAGCTGTCCTTGGCCGGGCAGGCCAGGTCCCACAGCGGGCTTCCCCAGAGCTGTTCGGGCTCGGGAGCTGAGGGTCCTGGGGCACACTGGCGGTCCCACAGAGGGACCCACTGGCCCTTCGCTGGGGCGGCCAAAGCCGCGGGCCAGCAGAGCATCCTGGTGAATGTGCTACAGGTGTGACGGGGGGCAGCTGGGGGGGCCGCGGGCGGGGGCCAGTGAGGGGGTCGCAGGAGAGCAGGCGGGGCGGGCCTCTGGTGGGCGGGAGCCAATCTCTGGTTGCCGGGCGGGGCCCCAGCCGGAAAGCGCTTCTCTTATTGGGGAAGGCCACGGCTCTGGGCGGGACCCGCTCTCACGCCTCTGCTCGCCCCCCGCCCCGCCCCCTTCCTCCAGGGACCGAAGGGGGCCCCAGGGCAGCCAGGGAAGCCGGGCGAGGCTGGGCTGCAGGGACTGCCTGGCGTGGACGTGAGTGTGCCCCCCCCCGAGAGCCCCCTTCTGAGCCCCCCCCGCTCCGGGCCTGGACCTGGAGGGGTTTGATCCCTGGGGCCGAGTTTAATTGCTGTCCTCCAGCTGTGCCTGCTCTGTCCCCAGAGGGTCTCCGGAGGTCCCCCCGCAGGGCTCCGTTGGCCCTCAGCCCAGACCCTTCAGCGCCCGGCGGTCACGGCTGGCGGTCATAGCTGGCGGGGAAAATGCTACCTGCTCCCGCTTGTCTGGGTCCCTCTGCGCCCCAGGCTGGCCTCCGGGGCTTTGTAGGACCAGAGCAGGGGCTCCCAGAGAAGTGGGCCCCCCAGCTGCTCGCTCTCCAGGTGGACGGAGCGCCCACCAGAGCCCAAGGGGCCGCATGCTAGGCCCTTCTCAGCCTCTGGGCCCATTTTAGTTTGGAAAGTGCCCTCTCTGGGTCCTGTCTTCCCCGTGTGGCCCCTCGAGCCCTCCCTCTGCCTCTCTCCGCAGGGCCTGACGGGCCAGGAGGGACCACCGGGCCCCAAGGGCGCGCCTGGAGAGCGGGTCAGTGCCGCCCCGCGAGTGTGGGTTCCGCTTGAGGGGGTGGGGGAAGCCCCCGATGGGCGGTGCCGCTGGGCCCCGTGTCTGCAGGGAGGCAGAGGGTGCCGAAGTGGGCACAGGGTGGTGAGGAGCCAGCCCACCAAGCCCCACACTGGCCTCTGGTCACGGTTGTCCTCAGGTTCATACCCGGTCGGGGGAGGGGGATGACCCAGCCTTCCAGACCGCAGCTTCCTGGGAAGAGGGGTGGGGGGGGTCAGCTGCAGGCCTTCTGGAGGGAGCCCCAGCGGGGTGGGGACATGGGGAGGGAGGGGTCTCCAGAGCCGGACGCAGAGGAGGGGGAGGCACTGGCTCCCCGGGGTCTGGGCTTCCTCGGTAACGAGAACCGGGTGTGGGGCCCTCCGGTGGGGGCTCCGGGAGCCCTGGGGCTGGGCCTTCTTGTTGGCCTGGCCTACCAGCCCTGTGCTGCTTTCTGTGTCCACTTCCAACAGAATCTGGACTTTTGTCAGCAGGATTGTTGACAAAAGACCTGTCTGGGGCCCCTGGGGCATCGGGGGTTCCCCCTGGGCCTCAGCCTTCTGTAAAATGGAGACCCCCCCTCAGAGTGGGGGAGGGAACAGGTGTGCTCTCAGAGACCTGGGAGCCTGGGCCAGCCTGCACCTGACACCCTCGTTTCCTTCTACAGGGAAGTCTGGGACCCCCGGGGCCTCCCGGGCTGGGGGTAAGTATCGCTTCCCTTGCAGCAGGACTGACCAGGGTGAGGGGGCCCTCCAGGAGCCCGGGGAGGCAGTGTCCAGCTCTCTTGTTCCTGGGCCATGCCCTCTCTCTTCCCCAGAGAGGGTCATCCCCTGAGGGCTTGCCCCCTGCGCCCACCTGTCTTAGGGGAAGAGGTGGGGTATCAGGCAAAGCCATCCTGTCCCCGGCGATTTCTGACCCCGTGCTTGGCATTGCAGGGCAAAGGCCTCCCCGGACCCCCGGTGAGTACTGACCACCCTGGCACCGCCCCCACCCAGCAAGCCCACAGCACACGGGGCTAAACTGGCTGCCAGGTCCCAAAGCAGGGCTGTGGCGGTCCTCCTCAGAGGCAGCTGCCCGACAGACTGCCCGGGGTTCCTGTCCCTTCAGAGGGGGCAGGACCAGCACTGTGTGGGGTCCTCAGAGCTCTGCGGGTGCAGACCCCCGTGTCTCTCTCCCTTCCCCCCCACTCCAGGGAGAGGCAGGAGAGAGCGGCGTCCCAGGTGGAAAGGGTCTCCGGGGCCCCCCGGTGAGTGGCTGCCCCTGCCCCTGCCCCATTGCTTAGAGCACCTGCCTGTCAACACCAAGGGCTTCGCCCCCTCTTTCTCTTCCCTTCCCTCCCCTCCCCCTACTCCTCCCTCCTCCTCTCCCCCCCTTTTCCTTTCTTTGTGGCCCCTGATAGAAGCCCTGATTGACCTTCAGGGACAAGGACAGACTGGGCCTCAGGATGCACCATGGACGCCAGCACCAGGCCAGGGCCGGGGGAGGCTAGCAGAGTGGGGGCGTCCCTGTAAGGGCACAGGGGAGGGAGGCTTCTTTCTGGAAGTAGCTGGTTACCTCCCCTCAGGCGGGGGCTGGTCCTGCTCCACCTGATGTCGTACCCCCCCCAGGGACCCTCTGGACTACCCGGCCTCCCTGGCCCCCCAGGACCTCCTGGAGCCCCCGTAAGTATGGGGCAGGGGCCCCAGAGCTTCTTGGGGGAACTACCAGGCACAGTAGGCTTGACTGTCCTGCCCCCTCCGGGGCCCTGAGCCCCAAATCCATGCCCTGTAACTCCCGTCCACTTCCGGCTGTGCGTGAAGCCCAGGGCTGTGGTGGAGACCGGGTCAGCTAACGTGGGGTGGGCAAGGCTCGGGCCTGGCGACCGTTCCACCCCAAAGTCAGCTGGTATCTGTCCTTGTTAGTGCCCAGCACCAGCCACTGTGGGAGAGGCAGGGCCTGAGCCCTCTGGCAGGCCTGTTGGGGCTGGGGCGGGGGGGCAGCTTCAAAGTCAGCTGTCTTTGTGTTCCAGGGTCACCCGGGGGTCCTCCCTGAAGGCGCCACCGACCTTCAGGTAGGCGCTTGCAGCCGTCTGTGAAGGGGGCTGGGGTGCCCCACCCCACCGCCTTAGGGACCCACGTGGAGAGTGGCCTGTTCCCCACCCACAGGAGTGCAGGGGTGCGGCCTGTGCGGATGGCGCCGGCTCTGGGCACGGCCTCCCTGCACCCTGGCCGCATGAATCTGAGCTGAGAGAGACGGGATTGTAAATGGGCCTGCGCCTCTGTGGAGTGCCCAGCCGCACATGGCCGGTGTCTGCCACCCCGGCCGGCTCAGACCCAGGGTGTCCCCAGCACAGAAGGCTCTGGGCTAGTGTCTGGGACTCCCTTTTCTCCGTCTCGGAGGTGTGTCACTCCCAGAAGCAGAGAAGCACGGCCCAGGTCCTTCTCCACGGCGCGTGGCTGTTGGCAGACGGGTCGGCGTCTGGCTGGTGTGCAGAGGTCTTGTGCTCCTGAAGGAAGCTGCCCCGTCTAGGGTCCAGAGTGCTCGACCAGCTGGTGTCCCAGAGGGAGATCGTCCAGAATCCGGGAAAGGGCGAGGCGGGAGCAGCGAGGGCAGAGGTGGATGGCACTGGGTCTGTGCCAGCTTAGCTGTGGAATGATCTAGAAAACCCCATGCCGTCCCAGGGCTTCACCATGCCCCTGGGTGTGGACCTCCCATCTGCGCCTGCAGGACACCTGTGCACAGAGGAGAAGCCTGGCCCGAAGTTACCCACAGGGAGCACAGGACTCAGGCCCCTTTGTGAAGCCAGTAGCCACCGTGGCCGGATGTCTGCTGAGAAACGGGGGCGTCTCTGAGCAGGAGGCCACGAGGGGCCAGGCTGCCGAGGGCCGGCTCTGGGCAGGCCTCCCTGCACCCCACACCCACACTGAATGAGACCCTGTCTGGGGTCCCAGGAGGCCCTGGTGTGGCCTGTGGTCCCCTTCACTTGGGGGAACAGCCCCTCTGAGGGCCCCTGGGAGCTGAACTCAGTCACGTCCCGGGCTGTCTGGACCAGGGCTCTGACTGCTCTGTCTTCCAACAGTGCCCGGCCATCTGCCCTCCCGGCCCCCCTGGCCCTCCTGGAATGCCAGGGTTCAAGGTGAGCAGTGGCCGCAGGGTGACTGAGCCCCTTCCACGCCCCACAGGAGGAGGTAGCCTGGTCCAATGTGGGCCTCGAGATCCAGAGGGGACTTGGGGTGCACAAGGGTCCAGAAAGTATGCCAGTCCTTCCAGAAGGAAAGGAGGACTGACTTCCGGCCCAGCCTGGGGGCCGTGCTCTGTCCCCACCCCCCGTTCCACAGTGGTAACCGGTGGGCACTGGTGTGGCCACCAGGACTGGGAAGCCCTGCCCCTCTTGACCAGGCCTTAGTTTTCCACCTGGGCTGGCGGCCATGCAGGCCCCCTTTCAGGGCCGCTGGGGATAGGCTGTGACTTGTTGCCCACCACTGGCTTTCAGGGGCCCCCCGGCTACAAAGGGGAGCAAGGAGAGGTCGGCAAGGATGGCGAGAAGGTGAATGAGGGCCCTGGGGGGTGGTGGCCAGAGGGAAGGGTGCTCGGCCTGGACCGGGGGTCCGGGTGGGGCCCCACGGGTGGTGGGGGCTGAGGGAGGAAGCGCTGGGTGCATCTGGGGTGTACTGTGTGGGGCCCGGCTGGTCAGAGCCAGGTGAGCTGGGCCAGGGTCCTCAGACACACCCCTGCCTGCCCACTTGCCCGGTCTCACATGGTCCCCTGAGCTCAGGTGCCCCTCCCCCAGGCGGAGGAGAAGTGTCTCCTGGAGGCCCTGCCCTGCCCCCGCCGCTGCTCCCGTGGAGGGTGTGTTTGTCGCCACCCACACGCTCCAGGGAGGCTGGCTGCATCTCTAGCCAGTGAGGCCACTGCATGGGTGGCAGGAGGGCCCACGCCACCCGGGCAGGGGTGTCTGGGAAAGCCTGGGGGCCTCTCTGGTGGAGGGTCAGGAGCCTCAGGAGGCTCAGCTGGGAACAGGACGATGGCCCCATGGCATGGGCTCGGGTCGGGGGACAGTGGGCTTGGACAGGTGCTGCAAGAGCCTGGGCTGAGCCCGCTCATACCCCTTTACCTCCATTGCAGGGCGATCCTGGCCCCCCGGGGCCCGCTGGCATCCCAGGCACTGTGGGGCAGCAGGTGAGGAGGGGGAGGGGCTGGACAGGGTTGAGGAGGTGGGATCGGAGCCCCTTGGACTCCCTGGGGCTGCAGGGGACGGTCCGCCAGGTGCCTGTGCAGAGAACTGGCTGGCGTCCTGAGTCTGCCAGGCTGTAAGTCCTAGGGTGCCACTCCCACTCCAGGCCTGTGGCCCCATCTTCCCCCACTTGTGGCCCCCTCCCTCTCCCCCACTCCCTCCAGGGCCTGGCCTGAGGTCAGGTGCTCCAGGGAAGACCGCAGGGCCCTCGGTGGCTCCCAGAGGGTATGCAGTCTTAGGGTGGGGGGGGAGGCTGCTGGCCCAAGCCCTGACTTCCCAGCTCTCTCCCCACAGGGACCTCGGGGACTTCGGGGCCTG
Organism: Taxidea taxus jeffersonii; assembly: GCA_003697995.1. Lineage (NCBI taxonomy): Eukaryota > Metazoa > Chordata > Mammalia > Carnivora > Mustelidae > Taxidea > Taxidea taxus. The sequence continues at coordinate 23,141 of ML100317.1, read as the reverse complement.
CCAGGGCCAGCTGGACCCCCAGGGGATCGGGTAAGTCTGGCCATCTCAGATCAGCCCAGGCTGTTGTGGGAGGCCACCTTCAGGAGGGGAGGGGCTGGGGGGAGGCCCTGGAGGATGGGGGAGGAAGAGGGTTGGGCCTCTGGGTGGCCAGTGGGGAGGGGCCTGCTGGGGGCTGCTGGAACCGTGGTCTCTCTGGGTGGAGCCAGGTCCCCGGAGGGACGCAGGCCAGGCTTCAGACAAGAGGCCCAGATACCCCACTCTCACTCACAGGGTCCCATTGGATTCCGAGGGCCACCAGGGATCCCAGGAGCCCCAGGGAGAGGGGTACGTGTGCATCTGTCCCTCTCCCCCTCCTCACTCCTGTGCCTCCCCAGTCCCACTGGGCTGCGCTGGGCTGGCCCTTCCCAGGCCTGAGTCCTCTCATGGGCCCACAGCCCTGGGTACCCCTGAACAGGTGGCAGTAGCCACACCTGGGGGTTGCGTTTACCGGAAGAATTGGTGCCATCTCTGGGCGCGTGCGGGGGCCCCTGCGACCCTCAGCAGCATCGGTCCTGCACCTCTGACCACTGCTGGGGCCCGGCCTGGCCAGTCCCCACCGCAGTGTGGCTCTCCCATCTGCTCCAGCTGTTAACTTTCTGTCCCCCACCTCCTCGCCCCATGTCGTTTCAGGGTGACAGAGGCGAGAGGGGCCCTGAGGGTTTCCGCGGCCCCAAGGGTGACCTTGTAAGTAAGAGAATCTAGCTTCTCTGGGTCCTTCCTCCAAAGAACCTGATCTGGGGGTGGGGGAGGACACCCAGATATCATGTGCCAGGGTGGGGGGCATCACCGGATAACAGCTCGGCCGGGCCTGCGGGGGTCCCTGGCTGTTCTCCAGGGGGCTCTAACGAGCTCGTGTCCGGCGGCTGACACAAACACGGGACGCTAAGCTGGGTCCTGGATCCACAAGCCTTTCCCCTAGTGTCGGGACGGGCCAATGGGGCCGCCCCCCAGCCCTGAGCACGCAGGCCCCCGGAGTCCACTGTCCTCGACCCAAGCCTGCCTGGGATTGAGTGGCAGCATCCGGGAGGAGCTTTCTCAGGCTCCCCCCAAAATGCAGCCAATTGTGTGTCTTTTAGGGCAGGCCTGGTCCCAAAGGAGTCCCTGGGGTAGCGGGCCCGGGTGGAGAGCCGGTGAGTACCCATGGCTACCCTGGCGCTGGGCGAAGGCTGGGGTCCCTGTGCAGAGCACGGCATTGCTGCCCCGACTGTCCCCACCCCATCCCCTGGAGAATCCCTCTCCTTCGACTATGGGGCACACCTGGCATCTTCATGGTGTGGGGGGGCAGGTGGAGGGTCTTGAGTGTCCCTGCCTTCCAGGGCCTGGAGCTGGAAGGGTTCTGAGGGTTCTGGGGTGCTCAGCCCAGACCCGAACTCCCTCCCATCCCCTCTTGACCCCAGCCCTGGAGGACAGGCCCCCCAGAGGCTCCCTGGCTTCCTTCTCTGGGAAAGCAGGATGAAGGGAGGGCACATGAGGGAGACCGTGTGCTCTCCTCCTGGCTCCCAAGCCTATTCCATCACTGTGACCCCAGGCCACGGGGGAGTGTCCCTGAGGGGATGTGGGGGGCAGCATGTGGGGCCCTTCATGCTGTCCTTGACCCCTTGCCATGCGCTCAGCTGCAGTCTGAGGGCTGCCCAGGTCACCGTGTGGGGCGGGGTGGCCTGGGATCTGCTGACACAGTGCGGGGACTGGGGAGGAAGGGGGCACGAGGGGCACACCAGGCCTCACCCTGTCCCCCGTCCCCAGGGTGTGCCAGGCAAGGACGGCCGGGATGGTGTGCCAGGACTTGATGGTGAGAAGGTTGGTGTTGGGTCGGCGGCCTGCGGGGCGGGGGATCTGCGGGAGTTCAGCTTTCTGGGCCTCAGCAGCCTGTCCCCTGATCTCCCGCAGGGAGAGGCTGGTCGCAATGGTGCCCCAGGAGAGAAGGGTCCCAACGGGCTGCCGGTGAGAGCATGGGCTTCCTTCGGTGTTCCTGGGATGGGGTTCCTCTCCCCTGGGTCCCGAGCAGGGGCTTGTGCAGGGGAACCTGCCCTCTTTGGGGTGCTCTGCTGTGGGCTCAGCGGCCCTGACCTCTGACTCATGCAGGGCCTGCCGGGACGAGCAGGGTCCAAGGGCGAGAAGGGAGAACTGGTATGTGGCATTTGTCCTGGCGGGTAGGCGGGGGCAGCACCGGGCGGGGTGGAGGGGCCGTGTGGGTGCTCAGGGCTCTCCCGTCCTGTGCAGGGCCGAGCTGGAGAGCTGGGAGAGGCTGGCCCCTCAGGAGAGCCTGGCATCCCTGTAAGTCTCCCCACCTTCCCTGCGCCTACCCCACCCCCAAGTCCACGGACCCCGCTGACGCCGGTGCTCCCCTTCTCCTCGCGCAGGGAGACGCTGGCGTGCCTGGGGAGCGTGGGGAGGCTGGCCACAGGGGCTCGGCGGTGAGTGAGGGGATGCAGGGTGGCCCAGGGGAGGGGCGCGGAGGCATCGCCACGTGACCGGGTTTCTGTGCAGGCTGGGGAGGCCTTTGGGGTGCACCCGTGGGCTGACCTCGTGAAAGCCGAAAGACGGTGAGGGCCAAGCCCAGCTGGTCCGTGCTGGAGGCCTCTGTGCCGAGGGACCAAGTCGCCACACCTGGCTGAGCTTAGCAGCCCGGCCTCGGGCTCCACGAGGTGCTGCCCTCACCTCCCATCCCCTCCATAGATGGACAGATGGATCATGAGGACGCCGGCCCCGCAGCCCTGGATGTGGGTGCCTGGCTCCCAACCCTGAGGCGTGGCCGCTGAGGGCAAGGCCGAGCTCTACAACCCCAACTGCCCCACCCCCCCACCAGGGCTCCCATGTCTGTCCCCAGCCCCTGGGCCTGATGCCCAGAGTCCCCGGGCAAGCAGAGCGGGACTCATTCCTTCCTTTTTTCTTTCAGGGGGCGCTGGGCCCACAAGGCCCTCCTGGAGCCCCTGGTATCCGAGGCTTCCAGGTGGGTGAGGTTTGGGGCCAGGCTTTATGCCCAGGGAGCCCGGGGGGACCTGCTGGGCGGGGGGTGGTGTCACCGCCAGGCTCCTCTGAGGATGCTGACAGGCTGGGTCCTTGTCTGTAGGGCCAGAAGGGCAGCGTGGGCGACCCTGGCCTGCCAGGCCCCCAGGGCCTTCGAGGTGGCACGGGTGACCGGGTGAGTGGCTGTTCCCTGTTGGGGGATCCCCGCCCCCATCATCCATCCTGAGGACCCATGCGGCAGACCTGTGCGCTGCTGGCGGGCCCCGCGGAGCCCAGGGGAGGCCCAGGGCTTCGTCTTTTGGGTTTTTGAGGATTGCTTGACGCACTTTAGATAAGCGAAGCCACGGCTCTAAGCACATCAGCCCTCACTGCTTCTGACCGTCCCAGTGGCCTCGTGCTCGTCGGTACGTTCGCTGTAGGGTCCCTGTCATCTGCGGATGGTCAGGGCAGCCCAGAGCCCTCCTCAGATGCGTGCTCAGGGTCCCACGATGGCCGGCTTGCCACCGGACTTCACCGCAGATGGGAGGCCAAGGAGCTGCAGGGGGAGGCAGGGGCGGGGGACATGGAAACGACTGGCCTGTGGCCGGACCGGGGGCCCTTCATTAGCCTCCAGGCAGGAAATCCTAGGCGTCAGGGCTCGCCAACCGGGCTGGGGCCTCCCGGGGGCTGTGCCCACCGGCTGGTGTCCGAATCTGCCCCGCCCGCCATCCTCGGCCTTCAGCTTCGTCTTCAGCAGCCACATCTCTGCCCCTTGGGCAAGTTCTCACTCTGCTGCTGTTTGAGCAAATGGACAATTTTTAAAAATATTTTTAAAAGATTTTATTTGTTTGACAGAGAGATAGAGAGCACAAGTAGGCAGAGCAGCAGAGGGAGAGGGAGAAGCCGACCCCCCGCTGAGCAGGGACCCTGACGCAGGGCTCGATCCTGGGATCATGACCTGAGCCCAAGGCAGACACGCCTAACCGACTGAGCCACCCTGGCGCCCCAGATGGACAATTTTTATTTCCATGTTTTCTGGGCGATCCTAGCAGTTCCTCCAGGCCTGTCCCTTGTCTCACAGTCCTCTGGGAAGGTCACGAACACGAGCTCTGGACGCTGTGACCCAGCAGCTCCATGCGGGAAATGACCCGCGCGCAGCCCCTGGTGTTGGGAGCGCCCGCAGATTTGAGGAGGCCTGTGAAACAGTCACGGCACCGTGGATGCAGGTGCTCCGGGGCCCCCAAGACGGTTTTTCAGGAAGATTCCAGAGACGGGCATGCGCAGAACACTGCCACGGACAGGGAACTCACCCGGGAAGGGCCTGCTTTCCGAGGCCCCCTGTGCTCTGCAGCTTGGAGGGGGCGCCTCAGGGATCCCCCAGCTCCCTCTAACACTGACCTTCTCTGTGCCAGGGCCCGGGAGGAGCCACCGGCCCTAAGGGAGACCAGGTGAGTAGGCGCCCAGGGGTCAGGTCCCTTCTATTTCCCTCCCTCCTTCGTTACCTGCTCTCCCTCATGCCCTCTGAGCAGAGGGGACCGCTCTGGACACCCAGCCCCAGTTCACGGGGAGGGTGTGTTCCCGCTGACCTTCTGGGAATGGGGCCTTGTAAGGGGGGAGTAGAGTCTGGGCCCCAGGCCTGTCTGTAGAAGGTGCATTCTCTCAGGAAAGGCTCAGGGGCCGGGCCTGTGACCTCCGGTAGCTCCCGGCCCTCTTTGTATTGGTCGAGGGCCTAGAGTAAGCCACAGACCCCCGAGATGCTGCTTGGCAAGAGCGGGTCTGTGTGTCCTGCCGGTCCGTGCGGTCAGCTGGCATACCCACCCTGGGCCTAGGGCTTGGGGACTGGCGCCCGAGCTTGGAAAGTCGCTCTCTGACCTTGGGGCGTGTGGTTTCAGGGCGTCGCAGGTTCTGATGGCCTTCCTGGGGACAAAGGAGAGCTGGTGAGTGGGATTAAATGGCCTCACTTTTGTCAACAGCCGAGAATAAATTAGTCCCACTTGCGGGGTGGGGGTTCCGTCTGCAGCTCCAGCGTAGGTAGCCCCAGGGACGCTGAGGCTGCGGGCCCCATGGCTGTAGCCAGGACAATCTCGGCTGCATGTGTGTGCGCACGCGTGCATGGGTCCTTCTGGCAAATTCCTGGACAACTCTGACCAGCCGCCCGGCCCCCCAGCCCTGTCAGCCTGATGGGGGCAGCTGTGTCTGCCTGCTGGGAGCCCCTCAAGCGGGGACCACGGCCCTACGTACGTGCAGCTGGAGAAGGGGACTGTAGGCACAGAGAGGTTCAGACGTCCCTTGTTAGAGTGAGTTGACGCTGAAGACAGGAACAAAGTAAACGCGTGTAACGGGACGTGCTGGGGACGTGCTGAGCGGCCACTGAAAACGCTCGTTAGGAAATAAAGTCACAGAAACGTCCGTGCATAGAACACAATCCCAGCGAGAGAAGAGCTCCTCAGGAGGGTAAAAGGAAGTCGTGGCTTGATGTCCTGAGGCAGCCCCGAGGGTGGTTTCTTGGCGGTTCCCCACCTGCCCCCACGCCCCCGCACTAGCCCGGCCCTTTGGAAGCGAATGTCCACCCGGCGAACAGCGTGCGGGACAACCGTTCTCTTGCAGGGTCCCGGTGGTGCGGTCGGACCCAAAGGACAGGTAAGTGGCCGCCAGCTGTTCCAGCAACAAAGTCCAAAGGAGACTCGGGGCCGGCCCGCGGGGTGGGGGCAGCAGCTGCTGGCCACCGCACGCTCCGACCTGCCTCGTCCTGTTTCCCTCTAGTCCGGCAGTCGAGGGGAGCTGGGCCCAAAGGGCATCCAGGGTCCCAATGGCACCAGTGGCGTCGAGGGCCTCCCGGGCCCGCCCGGCCCCGTGGGCTTCCCCGGGGTACAAGGCGTGCCTGGCATCACGGGGAAGCCCGGAGTCCCGGTAAGTCTTTCCCTCTATTGAGGGCGGTGTTCGCCCGCCTTGGTCACTCTTCCCAGACGGATGTGGGGCGGAGGCCGCGTCTAAGGGAGCCGGCCTGCCCCCACTCCGCTGCCGCACTGACGGGGTGAATTTCAGGGGCGAGAAGCCAGCGAACAGCACATCCGGGAGCTGTGCGGAGGGATGCTCGGTGGTGAGTGCCCTCCACCCCTGCGCACCCCGGCCTCCTCCACCTCTCCCCTACCCGGGCTTGGGGGAGTCTAGGGGGCTCCCTCCGCCAGGCTTCAGCACAGGCGGGGGCACGGGGGGCGGGTCTAGATGTCTGGGACACTGTCAGCAGGGACAGAGACCTGCGCCTTCCAGCCTTTACGGACGAAGCGGCCAGCTCTTGGCCACGTTGCGTCACGGGATCTGTAAGGAGCGACTCCCTCCTGGGCATGCGGGAGAGATGGAGCGGTATCAGGGCCGCGCCCCGAAGAGAGTCAGGGGCAGCTCGATCTTTTCCACCTCCGCGGACGGCCTTTGCTCATCCTCCTCGAGTAAATGTTTGCATCTTTGTTTTTCCAAAAGAACAAATCGCGCAGTTAGCCGCCCACCTGAGGAAGCCTTTAGCGCCCGGATCCGCAGGCCGGCCTGGTCCAGCCGGGCCCCCAGGTCCCCCGGGACCCCCAGGCTCCCTTGGCCACCCCGGTGCCCGAGGGCCCCCTGGATACCGTGGTCCCACCGGAGAGCTGGGAGACCCGGGGCCCAGAGGTGAGTGGGCCGCGCGCCGGCCTCCGTGCGGCCCGGTTAACGCCCGCTTCATGCCGCGGGCCCCACGGACAGCACGAGGACGGCGCTCGGGGCGGGGGGTGCACAAAAAGGGGAGGGAGGGACGGCCGGGAGCCCGTTCACACTTAACAGCATCCGCCTGAAAAGCTGACACTCGCGAACGTTCCTGTTGTGAGAGGCACAGTCACACAGAACTCCCTGCTAAGCATTGGGAAGTACAGTTTAGAAACCAGACGGCCCCACGGCTGGGCCCCGTTGCTGACAGGATCTGTCCAGGTCCCCGCGAGCCACAGCACCGGGACGCTCGGGCCCACGGACTGGGCCATGTGGGCAACACGACTGGGAACTGGCGGACACTGGGCTTTCCAAAACGGCCTTTAACACCCACTTCCTGTCCGAGTGCCCGTGTCCTGCCCGCATCCTGCCACCGGGCCTCCTGGCCCCAGTTCTGGACTTAAAGCTCGGCACTCCAGTCCATGCCAGCTCACTGGTCAAGGAGTTCTGTTTCTAAAAACCAGCATAAGAAAAACGTTCCCGAGAGAAGCTTAACTCAGTGGTTTCCTCTCTTCATCGGTGAGACGACGTTTACTGCAAGTCCGGCTCTTCCAGAATAAGCGGGGCCGCTGCCCTCGGACTCGAGAAACTCCAAGGCTGAGCAGTTTCCGCCCTCGCAGACTCGGCGTCGGTCCCGAGTTCACGGTCACCCGGCTTCGCGCGGCCGCGGGGACGGCTGTGGGCTCTGAGCTTCTCCCGCGCCGGCTCGGGGCACGAGGCCCTGCCTTCTTCCCACAGAAGGCCCAGCGGGTTTCCCCAAGCAGGGCCCGAAGGCCTTGCAGCCTGTTACGCCCACCATTCAGAACGGGCCTCCGTCCCCTCACTCCCGGGGGTCGTGTTACTTCTCTGAGCGCGTTTTCGCTTCAGGAGAACGCTCGCCAGGCGGAGCCTGCCCGTCACAAGGCGGGTGACACGCTGGCGGGTCCCTCCTCGAACCCCAGCCGCGTCCTCACATGTCCGGTTTCCGACAGGGGCTCCCGGAGACAGAGGAGACAAAGGTGCGGCGGGCGCGGGTCTGGACGGGCCGGCGGGAGACCGGGGGCTGCAAGGTGGGTGCCGGTCACTGGCGGCCTTCCCGGGGCGTTGGGACTTGGCCCCGGGGCTGCGTCTGGGTGGGGAACGTGTGTCGCGGCGTCTTTCTCCGGGCGAAGCCGTCTCAGGTGGTCGGGAACAGTCAGGAACCGTCGGACCGACCCGCCCGAGCTCGGGCGACACCGGGTGCGGGAGGGTCTCGTCCCGCGGAGTCCCTTGGGTTCCACGCGGTGAGAGCAGCGGCGCCTCGGCACGTGCCAGAACTCCCTCCGAGTCGGCCCACGTGCGTCCTGAACGTTTAGCGCCCAATACGAGCGCTTGGTGGACACAGAGGAGCCCCCGGCCCCGCGGTGCAGCCCGAGCCAGCCTCAAAGGACACACGAGGCCCCCGGCGCAGCCTTCCACGGGCCCCCGCACCGTGGGCCGGGCGGAGACCACGTTCCGGTCCTCCCTGAGCGCCCAGAACGCCTCTCCTCTGCTGGCCCTTGAGGCCGCACCCCTGCTCCACGGCTCCCCCCGCCCCCCGGCTGCCCTACCCTGCTCCACCTGCCCAAGGGCCCACCCCCAAGGCGGGCGCCCCACAGGGTTCCCGCGCAGGCCATGCTCACCGTCGCCGGTCCCCGCTCACCAGGCAACCCCGCGGCCTCAGCCCCGGCCCGGCTCTCTTCCCTCAGCCCCTCGGGAGCCCCGCTCGGGTGCGAGCCACGGCGCTGGGCACAGGGCCCGGGCCCCACTTCCTCCCCACCCCTCCTCTACCCTCGTTCTTCCCCCGCACAGTCTCTACTAACCCCACGCAGAAGGGCGAGGGGCGGGAGGCTCAGTGGCCGTCCCGGGCTTAGGTCTGCACTGACCTTCCTGCTGCGTCTCCAGGACCACAGGGCGTGCCTGGCGTCAGCAAAGACGGCCGAGACGGGGCCCCCGGCGAGCCCGGGCCTCCAGGCGATCCTGGCCTCCCCGGTGCTGTCGGCGCTCAGGGGACCCCCGGCATCTGTGACACCTCGGCCTGCCAAGGAGCCGTGATGGGAGGCGGCGGGGAGAAGTCAGGTTCTAGAAGCTCCTAAAACACAACCGGGGGAAGTGAGAAGGTGGTGCCACCGCCGCGGGGAGCCCCGGGACGCGAGGAGCGGCCGCGCTCTGGGGACGGGGCGGGGGGGGCGACGCCACGTGGCATCCAGACAGCCCTCCCGGCCCTCCCGGCTGGCCCCTCGTGTCCTCCACGGCAGCGACCGGACACTTGGTCCCTGAGAGTGTCCTTCGCCAACCTGTTGTCCGGGGCCGTCTCTAGTGCAGTTACACCTGCCCGTCAGCGGTCACCGCGCACCTGAGGCCAGGCCCGGGGGCGCCAGCCGGACCCCAGCCCCGAGAGGGGGACGGGGCGCCCGTGTGCAGAGGCCTGGAACGGCGCCTGCTCACACCGCACCGGCGAGGGCTGAGAGCGAATCCCAGTAAGACGGCAGATGCACCCCCGCGACCGCAGTCTAACAAATAAAGGGATTCATGTACGGCACCCGGTCCCCACGGTCTGGTCTGATTTACCTGCTTCTTTTGTGTGCAAACTGTCTCCGAGTGTTTGCTGAAGGGGAGTCTGTACGGCGAGAAAACCCACTATTACCTGTTGTGATAAATAAAGCCACTCGTGTGAAAAGCTCAGTTCCAAACACTAGTTTATTACACACCAAGTAATGACTCTGAATATGAAAATGAGGCCATTGAAGGAATCCACGGTGACAATATCTCCTTTATGGGCAAAAGTGGCTTCAAAGGGAGTCTCTGGAAAATGTCCAGCGAAAAGGCTGGACATGGACCGCGTCGCAGAACACGGTCCCATGTCACCGGAAGCCAGCACGGGGGGAGGGAGAAACAAAGGAGTAAAATTTCCAAACTACTTCTAATTACGAACAATTTAACTTGTTCCAATCGCTAAGTGGGCATATTTAAAATGTAAATAAAATAAGTAAAAAGCGGTGTACCTTGGAAGACTAAGGAAATTACAAAGGATGTTAATTTTTGAAGTTATCATGTTAAGAAAACATGATGGAATCAGGCGGATAATTGAAAAGTTTCTTGCTAATCGTCAACATGTCTTCATCCCCAAATGGTCTAAGAGGACACGGACGGCTAAGGATTCTGTTGTAGACAAAGATCTCTACAAAACGCGCTGGAACGTCCCCACGGAGGCCCCTCGGCTGGACTCGCATCCCCCGGAGCCAGACCGCCGGGGCTCCGGGGCCGCACGGACGCTGGGGGCCCCGGGCAGCCGCCGCCGCTGCCGGAACTGGCGGTCCCTTCCCGTCACTTGACGTCCATGGCCGGGCTGCTCTGCAGGCTCTCCTGCGCAGGACGGGCCGCCAAGGAGTCGGGTCTGGTCAACTTGAGCCTTCTGCCAGTCTTGCCGCAAAACACACTCTCGAACTCCTGAAGTTGAGAAAGAACCGTTAATGCTGTGAATTTACAGACTCGGAAACCATCTCAAAACACAAGGCTGGGGACGCCCGCCCTGCTCAGCCAGCGGCAGGGGGCAGTCTCGGATCTCGGGTCGTGAGTTCGAGCCCCACGTTGGGTGTAGGCGTTACTTAAGATGAATAAATAAGAGTATAAAAAATTAAAAATACACCAAAGGTTGAAAGGATGAGCTAAACTACTTCAAAAGATAGAAACGTGTCATCCACAAACTCACGTCACCTCTTGTAAGGGTGTGGGCTGAAAACAGGGACTCAAACGTTTTTCTCAAAGAGTCACATTCACACCTACTATTCATTTTCCAATAACTCCCATAATGCCCGTCCATATGAAAAAGGCTTCATTTAAAACAAACACCTACACTTATGTTTTTTAACACAGTAAAATCTGCATGCCACTTCACCACGTGTGCGCGTATCTGCCAGGCCGGCTGTCCCGCAGCATCACTACTGTCCCCTGCAGGGCTTCCATCACCCACTGGACACCAGGCCCATCACTACCCCGCACACACGGGGGGAGTGCTCCGGGGCGGGCCTGGCGTCAGGGGCGGGCTCTGGAAGACTGAAAGCTGGCTCCCGCGGAGCCCTGTCCACCGCCGCCCTTGCTCCCACTCTCTGCCTCTAGGAACGTTGACAAGTCCCAGGGTTCACGGCAGGGTCACAGTGGCCGGTCCTGAGCACACACCGGGCAGCCCCAAGCTCACAAAAGAAGGCGAGTGCAAGCACATGGCCTGATCTCATCAGCCTCTGGGAAACAAAGATTGGGGTCTGCAAAATGTCCAAGGTGTGCAAGCCTACAGGATGGAGGATTCCATCTCTTCAATAAAAAAAGGACAGGGAGGGGCGCCTGGGGGGTTCAGTGGGTTAAAGCCTCTGCCTTCGGCTCAGGTCATGATCTCAGGGTCCTGGGATCGAGCCCCGCATCGGGCTCTCTGCTCAGCGGGGAGCCTGCTTCCCCCCTCCCTCTCTCTCTGCCTACTCATGATCTCTGTCAAATGAATAAATAAAATCTTTTAAAAAGGGACAGGGAGGAAAGGAGGGAGCCATCGAGGACTCAGAGATGTTGAGTGCCACCAGCCAACGTTCGGCTGGACGGCATTCGGATCCTGACTCAAGGGAGAGGGTGACACAGAGACGGGTGCAAGCCCATCGGGGGCGTCTGGATGCGGTGCGGCTTTTCAACCACGTGTCTACATTCAGGGATGCCCTTGAGAATGAAACCAAGAGATCTGCAGAAGGCTTTAAACCACCCATCGAGGGCCACAGGATGGGGGTACTGACAACGTGCCCTTGTGCCCGAGGAACACTGGAGCTCTGTGCTCTGCTCTCCCCATGTCTGTGCATGGATACGTTTCCAGAAGTTTTGTTTTTTTTTTAAGCATAACATTCTTTTTTTCTTCTTTTAATGTTTTATTTATTTATTTGACAGAGACCACAAGCAGGCAGGGAGGCAGAGAGAGAGAGAGGAGGAAGCAGGCTCCCCGCTGAGCAGAGCCCAATGCGGGGCTCGATCCCAGGACCCTGAGATCATGACCTGAGCCCAAGGCAGAGGCTTAACCACTGAGCCACCCAGGGGCCCCTAAAGCATAACATTCTTAAAAATCAAATTTACATTTACAGATTTTCTATGATGGTAAAAAAATACAGAACATGAAGTTTTCCATTTTAGCCACTTTAAAAGGTTTTACCCAGTGGCACTACCCTCACGATGCCATGTGATCAGCACGATTTCTGACTTTTCATCATCCCCCCCCGATACTCTGTCCCCACGAGACACGGACTCTCACCCTCCCCCAGCACCCACCCCGCGTCCCACTTTCTGCGTACGAATTGGGACCACACAGAGGTCGGCACAGAAGCTGTCCTTCCGTGAGCGGCAGCCCTGGGGGCACCCGGGCCGTGGCCGAGCCACATTCTGCTGTCGGTGCACACGCTGTGCTTATCCACTCCTCTGCTGATGGGCACTTGGGGGGCCTCCACATCCTGGCTGTTGTGAACATTCCCATACAAGTGTCCACCTGGGGCCCCACCCACAAATCCAACGGCCCACGTGGCAATTCTGAGAACTGTCACCCCATTTTCCACAGCAGCTGCAGGGCGTTGCGCTCCCAGACCCGCTCTTCCACCTGTCCGTCCGTCCGTCCATCTGTGCGCGCCAGCCACGCCTACTGGGGGGCATGTGGCAGAGCCCCGTGGTTTGGATCTGCATTTCCCTGACAACCAGAGATGTTGAGCATCTACTCACGGACCTGTGGGCCATTCGTTTATCTTCTTTGGAAGAAGGTACTCAAATCCTTTGCTGATTTTGAAGCGTGTTGTCTTTGTCGCTGGGCTGTAGCGGGTTCCTCCTGGATTCACGTCCACCAAGGGACGCAGGAGGACCATGCTGCCCTGGGTGACCCCAGGACCACCAGGCGTGGCCGCAGTGCACTTCCTGCCGCCCGCATGTGGGCTATCCCTGCTCAGATCTATCTTCTTCCTGAACTTTAGAGGGCTTGAGTGTCTAAGATGAGCCACGTTTTGACAATTTCCTTTGTATATCCTGACACTCAAAAGCCCAAATATAAAGTATTTGTCTCTATATGAAAAGGCAGAATTTACCTCTGGGAATAATTACATAAAAGTCACAAAGAAGGAGACCATCACTTCCACAAAGCACTCCAGAGACTTCGGGAACATCGTGCACACGACAAGGCGAGCGCTGGGCGTCCACCCAGCTGTGCACACTCCCGCCAGCAGTGGGGAGCCGCGGTGCGGTCTGGGCTCCCCGGGGCCCCGGCACCTCCTTACCGGGGCCAGAGGCGAGCCGGCAGCCGCCGTCCTCCCTCCACCAGCATCTGTTTCAGTGAAACGACGGAGTTTCAAGGGAGTTTTACGTGTCAGGACACCGAGGTGACGTCTAGCCAAAGCGGATGCGCACGTTAGGTTTGTGAATCGGAGAGAGCCTGACAGAAAGAACGACTTTTGGGGGCCCCTGGCTGGCCCAGCAGGAAGAAAGTGCGGCTCTTGTCCTTGGGGTCATGGAGGACATAAGTCAAGTGGAGTGTGGAGACGACATAAGTAAAAAAAACTTTAAAAAAAGCAAATTTCTTTCTTTAAAAAAAAAGACTTTACTTATTTATGACAGCCACAGCGAGAGAGAACGAACAAGCAGGGGGAGAGGGAGGAAGCAGGCTCCCCACTGAGCAGGGAGCCCGACGACGTGGGGCTCGATCCCGGGACCCTGGGATCATGACCTGGGCTGAAGGCAGAGGCTTAATGACTGAGCCCCCCAGGTGCTTTGGAAAGCAAATTTCTTTTTTTTTTTTTTAAAGATTTTATTTCTTTATTAGTTAGAGAGAGCGCAGGAGCGACCACAGGCAGATAGAGAGGCAGGCAGAGACAGAGGGAGAAGCAGGCTCCCTGCCGAGCAAGGAGCCCGATGTGGGACTCGATCCCAGGATGCCGGGATCATGCCCTGAGCTGAAGGCAGCCGCTCAACCAACTGAGCCACCCAGGCGTCCCTGGAAATCAAATTTCTTAATAGACAAGAGAGCAGCGGCTCCAGCCACACGTCAAGGAGCCTTGCCAGGAAGCTGTGAAGACGCCGGGCAGATGCAGGCCCCTGATGAGTGCAGACCCACCTGAGCACGTGCTCGGGGAACCAGGCCAGGCCTCTCGGAGCAGGTCTGCCCCACAACAGAGGACAGGAGGAGTCTGGTTTGTGTTTCAAAGAATTCTTTTTAAAAAAAAATTTATTTATTTGATAGGGAGAGAGAGAGAGTGCGTAAGAGAACACAAGCAGGGCCAGGGGCAGAGAGAGGAGATTTCCCCGCCAAGCAGAGAGCCCCATGTGGGGCTCGATCCCAGAACCGTGAGACCATGACCTGAGCCGAAGGCAGGGGCTTCACTGACTAAGCCTCCAGGTGCCCCGAGAGCAAGGGTCTGAGTCCCTACTAATGGTCTCAACTAACAAACACAGAGCTCACTAAACGGACAGTACACGTTTCTTCCAAATAAATACAGAACTTTTAAAAACCGACCACAGAAGAGGGCGCAACGAAAGTCTCAGCAAACTTTCAAAAAAACTGTTTCTTTATACAGACCATCTTCGCTTATGAAAACGTGATAAAACATGAAAAAGACCAAAAGCTTTTAAACTCAAGATATCAGAAAGATTAAAACTTCAAAAAAATAAAGAAGGTAAGCTTTCAGAACAACATACAAGCAAATTAACAAAGGAAACAAACACTACCATGTGCCTCCCCCCAAAAGCCAACAGAGCAGGACAACAAGACCAGAAGCCGGGACACCCACGGCCGCTGGGAGACAAGGGCAGGACCAGCCCACAGGGAGCACCCGGCAGTGAGACCTGGGACCAGGGCCGTGGCCTGGCAGTGCCCGGCCACAGCGCTGGTCCCAGGTCTCTGCAGGGAAGTTTTCCTGCTGCCATGCCCACCCAAGCCATATTTATACGTGAGACATAACACGTAATACCCTAAGTTTGAACCTATTCAGTCTGAGTACACACAAAGTACACACAGACTGTCCTCGTCCGAGCGCGCAGGAACGAACCACTTACAAATAACTCACAGATACACAAAGCCAAGCAGCTAATCGTTTTCATTTGTTTTTTTTTAAAGGTTTTATTTATTTATCTGACAGACACAGCAAGAGAGGAACACAAGCAGGGGGAGTGGGAGAGGGAGAAGCAGGCTCCCAGCCGAGCAGGGAGCCCGATGCGGGGCTCGGTCCCACCACCCGGGATCACGACCCGAGCCGAAGGCAGACGCCTAATGGCTGAGCCCACCCAGCCGCCCCAAATCACCTTCAAAAATAGAAAACTTTCCTCCACGGACACGTGAAAGAGTGCGGCACGTCCCTCGGCATCTCGGCTAGAACGAGCCAGTCGGCAAAGGACGGACGCGGCGAGGATGCGGACAACGGCCCGTCCTGCACGGTCGCGGGGGCGCAGGCTGGTGCGGCCGCTCTGGAGAACAGCACGGAGGCTCCTCGAAAGGTGACAGCAGAGCGGCCCCACGACCCGGCCGCCGCGCTACACGCCTTTACCCCGGAGACACAGACGCAGCAAGGCGCGGGCAGGTCGGGGGGCCCGAGGCGCCCCGGCACGGCCGCGGGGACCGGCAAGGCGCGGTGGGCGCGCGCAGAGGGTCAGGACCCAGCGCCTCGTCGGCGGGGCCGGAAGCGGCGGGGACCACGCCGGGCAGGCCGTGTGGTTTCGCCCGCGCGTGGAATTTGAGAAACAAACACAGCAGCCGGGGGAAAGAGACAGGCTCTTGTCCCGTCCTGCAAGACGGCGGGCGAAACGCCGAGAAGGCGGATGCCGGCCGCGAGGCGGAGAAGGTAACCCGGAGGCCAAAGCGCCGCCGCCCAAAGCCTGTGCCCTCCGCGGAGCTGGCGGCCGCGCCCCACCCGCCGCGCATTCCGGAGGAGCCGCGGGACCAGACGAGGCCTGGAAGGAACCCGAAGGGTCGTGCCACTGTCGCGGATCCAGTTGGCGGTGACGAGAACGCTCAGTGCCGGTGGTTAAACCGCACAGGCGCCGAGGTCTTCCTACTGCCATGAGCCTTGCAAGCGGCTGCGAGCCCGCGGCCCCGGGACCACCGTGCGCGGCCTTGCCGGGTGCCCCGGAGACAAGACGGCGGTTTCCCTGCTGCCGCCGCGCAGTGGCTTTGCCACCGATGCCTGCGCCTCTGTCCCTCAGCTGAGCTCCTGCGGTCGATCGCACGGGAGATTCGCCACCGCCACCTCTGCCAAAATCGGCAGCGTGAAAATCCCCGGACACCTCGCCTACGCCTCCCGCAGAATCTGCAAAACCCAGACACGGGAGGGCGAGAGCTTCGACGCCGAGAAGAGAAGCCGGAGGCGGCCGAGCGGGGGCTGAGCCGGGGCGGAGCGGACCGCCGCGGGCCGCAGACTCTGCCGCTGAGCGGAGCCGCTGCTCGGTCCAGGACCAGCTCGGTGTTTTCTCTCACCGAGACTTGGCCCTCGCAAAGCCGCGTTCTAAATTCTTACAAAGAGGGACGCCTGGGTGGCTCAGTTGGTTGAGCGGCTGCCTTCGGCTCAGGTCATGATCCCAGCGTCCTGGGATCGAGTCCCACATCGGGCTCCTTGCTCGGCGGGGAGCCTGCTTCTCCCTCTGCCTCTGCCTGTGCTCGCGCTCTCTCTCTCTCTCTCTCTAATAAATAAATAAATAAATAAAATCTTTAAAAAGTAAATAAATAAATTCTTACAAAGAACCTAACTAAGTAACTGATCCCTTAAGAAAAACAAAGAAACAGGCTCTGAACTCCAGGACACATGGAGGGCCGGCAGGGCGGGCGCGGGCGGCGGGGACCCGGGACTGGGAGGAAGGGGGACACCTGTGCTGCCCAGCTCTGGGCGGCGGCCGGACGTGCCCATCTGTCCCACACCTGCCACGGATACTATCACGCTGCACTAACTGGCTGCAATCGAGAAAAGAAGCTTCACAAAAAATGCACACGAAAGCTTCATTTTATTAAAATTCACAGCCTACCTCCAACACATAACATCAAACGCGAGCCGCAGGGTCACCACAAGCAAGCCACTCGGAGGGAGGGGGACACAAATGCCACTCTGAGACGCGATCACATGGGCGATGCCACGGCGCCGTGTGGAGACAGGGAGGGACGGAAACACAGCCGCGGCCCCCGCCCGGCCGGGATCCACCTGCAGGAGACCCTTTGGAAAAGGCTTCGCATCGACGCGCCAATCTCCGCTCAGTCCCCGCCAGACGCCGCAGCCACAGCGGCCACACGATGGCCTGCACAGGTGCGCGGGGCTCACCCCCCAGGCCTCAGCAGCGCTCAGCCTGACCGCCAGCACGCTGAGGCCGCCCCCGGAGCCGAGGTCCCCCCAGGGCAGAGCCGGGAACGCTCCGTTCTTCCATCTGAGCCCGAGGAAGGGGCGGCTGTGCTCCCGCTCACACCACGCATTCGGCCCTACTGGGAGCTGCGCTCACTCACTGGAATTGCCCCTGGGACCGAACCGACAGGGTCAAGGCGGTTCTGGCTGCACTCGGGGGCCAGGTGCTCGGGCCCCAGGGCCCCCACGTTGTCCCCGGCCACCCAGCCCATGGAAGAGTCTCTCTTCCGCGCCTTCTGAACGCATGTGGGTTCCAGACTGTTGAACATTATCTGCCTCTCTCTTCCTTCCTAACTCGTCTTGCTTCAACCCTTCACAAAGTTGTCACAGGGTAACGAGTGTCTGAGACCCCGTCAAGCCCTATGCGACCCGCCTGCAGCAGGGGCTCCGTCCCTTGGAGTCCGCAGGCCGGCGAACCCACCCAGGCCGTGATCATCAGTCCGATGAGCGACCGCTACCACCCTAGCGAGCGGGCTTTTGTTCAAAGTGAACTCAGCATCCGACACCGGACGCCAGGAAACAAAGGACCGTCAGGGGTATCTTAGGGAAAAACGGATAAAGAACATCACTTGTAGATTTATAACATTCTGAAACTGCACCTGCCCTCATTACTGACCTTTTTAAGAGAGTCTCCGTGTCTTTCCTGAATGTACTTCAGGAACGCCGTGGTCCACTGCAGGGTGGTCGCCTTGTCCGTCTCCGCGTTGCAGAACGGGACTAAAAGATTCAACTCATCACAGCAAATGCGGATCCTGCGCCTACAGGCAAAATCCAAAGTAATCACGCTGGGAAGCAGGAGCCCGGCCACTGCTCCCGGCCTGGCCCCAGCGCTCGGCCGCGCTCGGCTGGGACTGCCCTGCTCGTGGGCCAGGAGCGAGGGCCAGATTCACGTCTCTAGACCAGGACAGAGCCAAACCCCCAAAACGGGAAGCAAAACTGCGTGGGTGCTTTCCCTGGGCAGATCGTTCCTCACTCAGAAGTCACGACCCTGCTCTCCCTTGCCAAGGAACTCACCCGCCGCCAAGAGTCAAAGCTTTGACCGCCAAGGGCCCCGGCTCACGGGACCACAGACCCCCCGCCTGCTAAGACCCCGACACCCAGTCTTTTTAGAGGTAATTTTTTTCAGAGAGAACTTAAATCACAAATCGGGTCTTACGATTAGACCATGTTAACTCTCGCAGATGACATTCGGTGTCGCGCCAAGTGCTAGAGACGCTGACAGAGCAGCAGGCGGAGCACGACCCTTGCTGCCCACCTTCCACGCGCACTCGTGGGAGCTGACGCAGGGACCTCGTCAGGCAAACACGACAGCTGGCGCTTATCTCCAGTCCGTGCAGGGGACAGCTCGACGTCACCCACGAGGCACGGAGGTGAGAGGGAGCGGACCGGCAGCGAGCTGCCCCAGGGAATGGCAGGCTGCCAACCTACGGGGAAGGGCCCTCCCGCGGCAGGCACCCAGGGACCGCTGACGAAATGTCAGAGTGGGAAAGCTGCCTTTCGTAGTTCACAGACGTCCTTCAGTTTGAGAGCGTGTGCGTGTGCACGTGCGTGCGTGTACAGGCCGAAGAATGATCGCGGGCGGGCTAGCTAGCTGTAACACGTCCCTTAAAAAGAAACAAACTTCCTCAGGTCAGCGCTGGAGCTGGAGCTGCAGCTGCATGCCTGCCTTGCCCCGTGCTGCGGAAAGGAGACTGGGACCAGGTACCCGTAAATGACTACATTAACTACGTTAATTATGTTACGGAAACATCGAGTAAAAACCCAGCTGCGATATAGAGAAATTAACCACCTTTTGGTTCTACGTAAAATCTAAATAAGATTCTAAATAAAATCTGCAAATAAAACGACCTAAATAACAGATTTAACCCCCTCCCTCCCCAACATTCTTAAACAGGCAGAGCTGGGTGCCCCTGCGTGCAGCCCAGCTGTGTCCCGAGGCCCGCTCACAAGGCTGGCCCCTGAGGGCTGCTGGGAACTGCGATCTCGGGAGGGCTCCCAGCACCACTAGCGAGGTGCCTGACTGTGCCTAGAATGCTGGCACACACAACACAGTTCATGCTGAGCGCTGGCTCTCCTTCTGGGGGCCTGGGGTTTAGCGGCTCACCAGGGAGGGAATGTCCCCGTGACCCGCTCTGCCAATAAAGTCCTGGGGCACCGAGTCTCTCTCGAGCGTTCCCAGCTGGGAAGCTCGCCTGCCTCAGGACGAGGTCCCTTCTGTGTAATCGAACACAGCTCTAAGTCTGGCTAGCGAATCGTCAAACCTGGGGTGACCCGGGGGACCCCGGCCCGCCTAGCTGAACCAAGTCAGTATCTCCTCGGCCAACTTTGCTCCACTGGGAACACATCTGGAAATAACTGAGCTGCTGTTTCAGGAGTAAGCTGCCTCCCGTCGCCAGTAACCGTAGTAAGCTTGCGTGTCGACAAGCACGCGCGTTACCTTCTATCTCTTTCCATGCGGTTGTGCCTCTCCCTACGCTGCGACCTTCCTCCCTGGGGCCCGCTCTGGGTCTGCTCCCCGAGGTTTGCCTGCGAGGACTCCGCGGGCGGCCAAGCGCCCTGTGTGGAGGTCGAGCCTTCGCCCACGTTCTGAATCTCTCCAAGGGCTCTTCGTTCTACACCTGTGTCCAGCTGACGCACTCTACTCCGGTTCCTCTTACTTATGGCTTGCTTACAGAGCGCTTCTTCTTTGCAAAAGAAGGAAAGAGTGGTATTTTAATTTTTTATGTTACTTAACTTGTCCCCGTTAACGCTGAACCTATTTCGTGGCATTTTTCAAGCCAGAACAGACACATGAGCGGGCGAGGAACGCCCAGAACTGAGCGGGAAGAGCTGTACCCGCTACCGGTACAAGCTGTTCGCGCAAAGCTCCAAGCTCCAAAGCACAAAACTGAACATAAATCTGGAACTCAATGAAAACACCCTGAGTAGTACGTGATCAACAGAACCTTGTCGGAAGCCCCACATTTATCAACACGTGTTAGCTGCTGTCCGTGAATAGGGAAACCAAGAGGCTGTTGGAATTTTCTGATGTTCTGAAGGGGAAAGACGAACTTTCTCAAGATTTTTGTTTATACAATCACTCTTAATGGGACAGCGGGTGCTCCACCTCCCATGCTCTGAAGAGGACAAAACCTGTGTGCCCGAGGGTTCAAGGTGCCCTCAGCTGACAAGCGATTCTGCCCCTGGGAGGAGGAATCACATCACAGCTCTTATTTGTGCTGGAGGAACACGGCAAGCTCCACCGCGTCGAGACCAGCCGGTGCCTAACCCCCGTGTGTGGTGACATGTATCCCTGAGACGAAAAACAAGACCGAAGCCTCTGTAGCCAAAGGGTCCCTCCATACAGCTTTCACAATGGACCTGCGAGGAAGACATGGCGGGGAATTCACAGCGCTGGGACGATCTTGTTCCTGAAGCAAAGGGATTAGTACGTGGTTTATCTCATCACCAACCCTTTACTCTGCAAACGGTAGCACCGACTTCGCAAAGAAAGTCCCGCCAGAGAGAACGACCCACTGCCTGGAGGGGGCAGCACCCCGCCCCGCCCCGACAGCTCTGGAAAAGCTAGGTGTCCTTTTGTCGGGTTAAGTCGAAAAATAGTTTGTTTGCAGGGAGAAAGGGGTCGAGAGCTCACTCTGAAGGTGAGCAAAGTTTGCGTTCGGCAGTTTCTTTATTCCTAAAACTTTCTGAATCACCTTATGGCCTCTTGCTCCCAACTCAATCCTTTGCCCATCTGTAGATTGTCTCCTAAAGCTTTTAGCAGATTTCAGACTCCTGCCTCACTCACGAAATATAAAATAAGAAACAAACAAACAAACACACAACTATTAAGTGCTTTCAGCAACGTGAAGGAAACCGAGAATTTACCCAGGTCTATCATTTTTCCATTTATGGAGATTACCAGTAAGATAAAGCAGCCCTCAAACTCAACGACTCTGTCCAAATCATAAATATGACGTGTGAGAGGCACGGGGTGGCTCAGTCGGTTAAGCGGCGGACAATTTCGGCTCAGGTCGTGAGATCAAACCTGGGCACAGGCTCCGTGCTCAACAGGGAGCCTGCCTGAGGTTCTCTCTCCCTTTGCCCCTCACCCTGCTTGTGCGCTTGGTCCCTCCCTCTCTCTCACTCAAATACAAGGGTAAATGTTAAAAAAAAAAAAAAAGACAACTTCATGTTTATACTTGGCCTCTTGCTGTCTCCACCGTCCGCCGAGAGGCCAGCAGGACAGGGCTCCCTCTGCTTTATGGCTTACCTCCTACTTTAATCCAAACCTGCTCAGGCAAAGCTTTGCTTCTACTGCCCAAAGTCTGTTTAGTGGATTCAATTTCCTGCTGGTAACAGAAAGAGAATGCTCTAGGCAATCCAATGTCCTGGTGCTTGGCAGCGTCGAGTACAGAACACGGGTTCCCAGAACCCTGGAAAAAAGAGGCGACAGCACGTTTACCGGCACGCACACACATCCGATGCCCTCCAACCGAAGGCCCGGCAAAGACGGCAGCGCAACGTTGAGTAACCCTGCGTAGAAACCGCATAACCGCTCTTGATCTTAAAGACTATCAAGCTCAATGAAAGAAAAATCCTTCAGACCTGATGACAATAAAATCCACCTAGCACACAAGAGCAGTCCTGGCGAGTCCCTCCCTTACCTGCGTCTGTGAGAGGCTCGAGCCCCCCGCGGCAGGGCAAGCATTCGCCGTGAACAGAGGGCATGTAAATTGCAAAGCGGTGGCGGCCGCTGCGGTTTTGTTTTTCACCAGCGTCGTGCATTTGTTTTGTTGCTGATGAAGAGGGACGTTCATGAACTCGGAGGGATGTCGGATAAGAGTTACCAAACTGCCAAGACAAAGGAGACGCAGAGACGTGTGAAGACCGTGTGGCAGGCAGGCCAGTGCCCGAAGGCCGTGACCCCCAGCACGCTCTCCTGGCTAGCCGCGGGCGTCTAGACAGCTCGCATGGAGCAGGATGAGAGTCCCCCCTCGAGGAAACCTCTAGAGCCAGGCTCAACCAACGCGGCAGTGGCCAAGCTCAAACTTCTTCCTGGAAGAAGGACCAGGGGGCTGGATGCCACCTGATACCAATCTGTCTCGCTCTTTTTCTGGCCCGTCTCCAAAATCTGATGACTAGGGGCAAAATGGGGAAAATCTCAGGGTCAGGAGGGACAGAAAGTCGAGGAGCCACCCCCCACTCTGTGCAGTGGCTGTTCCTCTTCAGTAGCGGAGACGTGAGTGACGGGCCGGCATCCTGGGGGGAGAGTGAAGCCGCGTTCTGCCATCGGGACACTTTCCTGCCACCCAGGCTGCCCCGTGTGTGGAGTCACCCCTAAGCTGGGTCGCCGTGGGGGGAAACAGGCCTCTCCTGACATTTGGGTGGAAAATGCGGTGCAAGAGTTCTGGTCCTCAAGCGCCTGGACGCTCATCTCAGCACGCGCGGAGGCTCGCTCTGCCCTCGGTGCTCAGAACGTGGGCCGGGCCCTGCACAGGGCGCCAGCCTTTCCGGTGGGCCCCCGACCCACGGGGGTCTGCTCCCTGGGAAGACCCGGCCGGAGGAGGCCGCCGGCGCTCCCGGGCGAAGACTCCACCGCCCCCGCCCCGCCCCGGGCCCCTCCGCAGGGAAGCGCGGGCTGCAGCGCGGCGGGCGGCCTCTGTCCCCGGGTCCCCGCGCGGCCTCCAGACCTCCAGACCCCGGCCAGGCTGGCGGCCGCTCCGCGGGGCCTCGCCGAGTGCGCCCCGCCGGCCCGCGCCCCGCCCGCGCCCGGCCTCCGGAGGGTGGCGGGGGAGGGACACCCACTTGTTGAGCGCCACGCCGGGCTCGGGGGGCTCGGCGCCGCGCGGGGCGGCCGGCGGCTCGGCGGGGATGCTGTTGAAGCGGTCCTCCAGGCGGACGCGCACGGCGGACTTGGCCCGCGCCTCGGGCGCGCCCTCCGCGTTCTCCTTGCCGCCGCCGTCGGGCGCCTTGGGCCGCGGCGCGCCCGCCCCGGGGCCGTCGGCGCCCGGCGTCTTCTCGGCGGGGGCGGGGGGCGCGGCGGCGGCGGCGGCGGCGGCGGGGGCG
>RCUC01124503.1:0-13783 GCA_003697995.1 Taxidea taxus jeffersonii | reverse complement strand
TATTATTTGGGATCCCGTGTTGATAAATGCCACAGTCTGTGAGCCCATGGATAATGATGCTGGCTGAAGATCTATAGGCAAGAAAAGCAAACTATACTCAGAATACCTGTTGGTTGTAGTCAGAAAGAATTGGTATCTTTTACAGAGTGGAGGGGCTATGATTTAGCCCATTTTTCACAAGTAGCTGTTTAATTTTTGTGATAACAAGAATTCTAAGATGCCCCCAAATGCCTTCCCTTAATCCCTATGATTGTGAATATGATAAGATATCAAACCTCTGATTACGTTATATTAGATAGAAAAAACACATTTTGCAGAGGTAAATTACTACATGTCAAATATCTGTATGTAGTTAACTTACATGGATGTCAGTTACTAGTATCAATCAGTTGACTTTGAGTTAATCATAAAAGTTATCCAGCTCGACCTAACTGAATCATATGAACCCTTTAAAAAGCAGAGAGTTTTCTCTGGCAATTTGCAGAAAGGGGGTTGGGGGTTGGTCAGAGAGACTTGGAACAGGAGAAGGATTCAACACACTTTAGCTAGCTTTAAAGACAGAAGGGAAAATGCGTGAGGCCCTGAGACCCTCCTTGAGGAATTGAGAGCCACTCTTGACTGACAACCAACCAGGAAAAGACTAGACTTCTACAGCCAAATGTTACTGAATTCTGCTAACAATTTGCATGAGTTGAGTTGTGGGTCTTTCCCAGAGCATCCAAAGAAGAGCTAAACCTAACTGGTACTTTGATCTTGGCCTTGTGAGACCCTATATAGGATCTCACACTTCTAACCTACAGAACTGTGAGCTAATAAGTGCATATTATTGCTTATTTGTTTGAGTGTATTTTTAAACCACTAAGTTTGGGGGACCTGGGTGGCTCAGTCAGTTAAGTGTCTGCCTTCAGCTCAGGTCATGATCCCAGGGTCTTGGGATCAAGTTCCCTGTATGGCTCCTTGCTCAGTGGGAAGCCTGATTCTCCTTCTCCCTCTGTCCCTGGCTCAGTGCTCACTCGCTCTCTCTCTACTTCAGATATATATTTTTTTAAATCTTAAAAAACATAAATAAACCACCAAGTTTGTGGTAATTTCTTATACAACAACAGAATAGTAATACGTTCTCCTTGAGGCATGATACCATGTTGAGAGCTCAGTATTTTCCTTTTCTCCTCACTGTGTCAGTGAGTGACTAAGAGTCAGTCACTAGAAACATTTTGGCAAGTGTGACACATGATGTTGGGCCCGGGCAAGCTTGTGTAGCTACTATTCTCATGGGCTATTGGGCATTCACATGAGTTGTCAAGATCAGAGACTTGCTCATATCCATGAATTCCTTATGTTTTCCACCTGGCCGTTGCTTCTTTTGCAGTTGTTTTATTGTTGGCACTGGGTGAAGATTATAGGTGAAAATCTTCAGTTCAGGATGTCAGAGGGTAGACAATACTGGTAGAAATTATTAATGACACACACTTGGTTACAAACCATTTACATTTATTTCCTTCCACAAGCTAAGCAACCAATGAGCTAATGGGAGTGAGAAGGGCAAGAAGGACATTGTTGTGTTAAAATTGGGCAGTCTATCACTGCCTCAGCTGGTTGGACTCTCCTGCTGGAATGTCAGTGACCTCTGCTATAACTTTTTTTTTCCTCCTTCATAAGGCAATTAGAGCTTCTTTACTGTACGTGCATCCCAGTCTACAGAAACCCAATTCAGCACAATCCATGAGAGTCCAGGTGATTGATGCTCGGATGCTCAATGCTTATTCTAAATATAGTAGGCTGAACTTCTGTGCCATAATTTTTCCTAGGGGACTGGAAGTTCCTGCAACTTGAAATATTAGCAGACATCTCTATCGGTGCTTCCACAGGCTTTCTCTCAAACACAAAAACTGGTTTACATTACTTCGTGTTACAGACTCAATGTACCCCTGCCTCCAAATTCGTATGTTGAAGTCCTAATGCCCAATATAATGGTATTTAGATGTGAGGCCACTTGCAATTGATGAGGTTTAGATGAGATAGTGAGACTGGTGGCCTCATAATAGGATTAGTGTTCCTATGAGAAGAGAAAGAGGCACAGAAGCTTTTTTTCTCTCTGTGTCTCTCTCTTTCTCTCCCTCCTTCTACCCCTCCTTATACCAAGGACATGGACTGAGGAATGGCCATCTGAGCACATGGTGAGAATGGAAGCAAAATTATACTACCAGATTTCCCAGGTCTCCAGCTTGCAGATGTCAAATAATGGGTTTTCTCAGCCTCTATAATTTTTATGATCTATTCCTTCTATCTATCATCTATCTATCTATCTATCTATCAACTATCTATTCTTTTTAGTTCTATTTTTCTTAAGAATACTGACTAATACACAGTCCAAGTAAGATAACTTCTTTTCAGGTAAAAGAGTTATGAAAATTCTTTCTCAAAAAATAAGAAAATTAATAAAATAACAAATAAATAACTTATTTTCTCAAAATAATTTTAAAATAAATATGCTTATGAAATTTCTTAACAACACGATGTTTATAGTTAAAAAAAAAAGAGAATGAAAATACATTCAAATTCCATTAAAAAGAAATTCATTTTGGCAGCAGTTTAGACATCCTCATTTATAAATTTTTTTTTAAAGATTTTTATTTATTTATTTGACAGACAGAGATCACAAGTATGCAGAGAGGCAGGCAGAGAGAGAGGAGGAAGCAGGCTCCCCGCTGAGCAGAGAGCCCCATGCGGGGCTCCATCCCAGGACCCTGAGATCATGACCTGAGCAGAAGGAAGAGGCTTTAACCCACTGAGCCACCAGGCGCCCCTCATCATTTAAAAATTCTTAAACAAATAACACACATGATAACACTGCATGCTCACTGATGAACATTACCGTATAATGCATCAATTTTTACATTTTATGTCCATTCCACAATTTTATCAACATTCATTTTACCTGGAATCCTCTTCCTTCCAAACTTTGATGAAAATCAATTCATTCACCACTGCCTAGAGGTCCAGTTATATCCTTACTTCAGACTGCTTCTCTCTGTCCACAAAATGAGTGTCCAGAACCACTCCCCAAAGCCCTGTCCACGGGTCTGGTTCTCCATATTTCTCCCTCAGAATAACCTTGAATGACTCTCTGGTGTATAATGTGTATAATGACTCTCTAGTGTATAAGAGACTAATCTTCAACTTTCTCCAACTTACTGAGCCACCAATATGTGACAATTAAACTGATAATTAAATAGCAGACTTTTATATTTAGCAAATATATAAGGGCAATATAAAAATCTATTAATTTAAAAAATCCATTAATTCATGTATAATAGCAACAATCTATTGTACAATAAAAAGAAAATAAATAACCCTATCTTGAATACCATCAAAATACATGAGACTTGGGAATACATTTAATAAAAGATATTGAATATCTCTGCACTAATGTTAACAAAATTAGAAATTAAGACAAATTATACTACATGTTATGTATGTTTAATGTAGGTAAAACACCAATTCTCTCCAATTTTACCTATAGATCAAATTTAATTCCAATCATAACAGAACTGATTTTATTTTATTTTTTTTTAGAAATTGACAAGCTGCTTCCTTAAGGGAAGTGATAAGGACCTAATACACAGTCCAAGTAAGATACCTTCTTTTCAGGTAAAAGAGTTATGAAAATTCTTTCTCAAAAATAAGAAAATTAATAAAATAACAAATAAATAATTTATTTTCTCAAAATAATTTTAAAATAAATATGCTTATGAAATTTCTTAACAAAAGAATCTTGAATTAAAACAAAATAGTTTAGAGAATTTATACTGATTACAAAATTAACTGCAAATCCTCACCCATTTGCTGGTGGGAGTGTGAAATGAGTCACTTTGGACATCTATTTGGCAGGTTATTATAAAATTAAACATAGAACTACCTTATGACCCAGCAATTCCTCTTCTGGTTATTTAACTAAGGAAGAGTTCTCAAAAAGACTTGTACTCAAGTGTTTATAGTAGGTTGTTGTATTAGCCTCAACTAGAAACAGCTCAACTGTTCAACAGGAGACTAGATAAACAAATATGGGGGTGTTGTGAGGGTTGACACTGATTTACTAGAAAAGAGCACAAGGAAACTTTCTGGAAGGATGGGAATGTTCCATACCTTCTTTAAGGAATTGATTATCTATATTTACACATCTTTCAAAATTATGTATCTTATATAATATCTATGCCTTCTATTATATATACATTTTATCTCATTACAAAAAAATGTGTGCATATCTATATGTCTGACTATTGTGTGTGTGTGTGTGTGTGTGTGTGTGTGTGCATTAACACAATAACAAATCCTTACAGGCACATAATTTTACTTCTCCTTTCAATATTCACACACATAAGACACCATGCACTTTTATAATGAGAGAAAAATTACTGTGTTATGTGTTATTTTGATAGCATTAGGTAAATGATATCTGAAAACCTATTCACTATAGGCAGACAAAAATGCTTAATCTTAAGGTAAAAAATAAACAGTATATTTATTCCCGAATTACACAGGTTAGGTGAGTCATTGATATGATTAAAACAAAAACATTTTAAAATATAAGCATAATAATTTGCTATTACATGTTTGTTTCTACTGCTTCTCTAATAAACTATCACAAGCTTAGTGGCTTGAAAAAAATTTTTAAAGACTTCATTTATTTACTTAAGAGAGAGAGAGAAAAAGGAGCACAGGAGCAGGGGGAGGGGCAGAGGGGGAGAGAGAAGCAGACTCCCCACTAACCAGCGAGCCCAATGCAGGACTTGATCCCAGGACGCTGAGCTGAAGGCAGATTCCTAAGTGACTGAGCCACCCAGGTGCCCAAAACTTGTTTAGATAATAAATCCAACACAGGTTTTACTAGGCTAAAATCCAGGTGTTGGCAGAGCTGCATTCCTTCTGTGGGCTCTATGACAGAATCCATGTCCTTGCCTTTTCCAATTTCAAGAAGCCACTTGTTCCTTGGCTCAAAGTTCTTTTCCTCCATCTTAAAAACAAACAAGAGCAGGTAGACTCCTTTCCATACCGTGTCACACTCATGGATTCTTTTACTCCCTCTTTCACTTTTCAGGATCCTTATGACTACATTGGATTCCCCTTAGAAATCCAGGTTACTCTCCCTATGTTAAAGTCAGATAATTAGCTACCTTAATTCCACCTACAACTTTAATCCCTCTTTGCCATTTAAAGTAACCCATCTATTCACAAATTGGAGAGATTAAGATGTAGAAATCTTTGGTGGGGAGGAGTTTCATTATTCTGTTTACTATAAACACACACATTCATGTATAAATATACTATACATGAATAGTTGTCAAAAGTTCAGAAGTTATAGAAAGAAAACTAATGAAATACCAAGGTAGGAATTAATGTTTCTTTTGCGTGTGCCAAAAAGGAGGTTTTCAGACCCAGAGCTCTCAACTCAAAAGCAAGAACGAAGCTCAGGAGTATATTGTTACAAAGTAGCACAGGTAGTGAAAAGGCAGTAGCTGTTTATTTTTCATGGTGATTGGTTATAAATTTAGAATTTTCTTGAATGATAGGGAATTGGTTAGTGGTTACCTTACATCAATCTTGAGAAACAGTTCAAGCTTTGCTTATGATTTTGAGAGGCCTAAGCAAGAAATGACCCAGGTAAAGTTAGCCTTGCAAATAAGCTAAATTAAGCTTTGTTTGTATGACTAAACTGTTTTTTTCTGCTCAGGGAATTTCCAAGGCGGGTCTGTTTTTGAGTTTAACATTCTCCACAATTACTTTCCTTGCTAGTGCTTATTTTAACAGCAGAATAAAATCCCATCTGTGAAATTTTTAGTTCTTATTTTTGTTCCAATATGTAGCTTGCCTGTTAAATAGATATCTATCCTTGTTTATATATGTCATACATAAATATTTATAAAACATGTGTTACATATGCATATTTATATATTTATATATCTATAATATATATAAATGTAGGATACATATACATGTAGATTTTATATATATCTATGAATAAAATTGTGAAGTAATTTTATCATGATCTACAAAATGTTTGATAACCTTGTTTTATTTTAACTTGATGAAAATATATATTCCTTGAGCCTAGATTCAACATGAAATTTATTTAGAGTATAGAAATTGTTGTTCTGAGATGCTAGGCATGAACTCTTAGATACTGAATAAAGAGAATAAATTTGTAATGAAATTCACATTTTCCTTAACAGATAAGACTCATGTTGCACCGTATGCATGATTCTGTCAATTGAAGCATTACAATACTTTAAAATACAAGCCTAGCTTGATATGCTAAATAGATATCATCACCAGATGATATTTATAACATGACATTTTATTACAGAGATTGCTTCCAGATTTTGTAGTGTGGAGCATACCAGAGAAAAATTGAACAAATCTTTGGCTGTTATCAAATGATAACTAATTTTAGTTTTCAGGAATGTATTAGAAAATTAGAATAATATAATTTAATATTGGTTATAATCATTAAGAAATAAATTTTACTGTAAGCTAATCTAAATGATAGCTGGGTTACAGTGAACTAATGTTATTTTATTCCTTTTTCTTCTCTCAGTTCAAATGATTATAGTCCTGACATGTAGTTTATCCTTGATGGATGAAAGGACACAGTAAGAGAGGGGATAAACTAGTAACGGTAAAGTCAGTATTGAATCAGAAATATATTGAGATTCTGAAAGAAATCAAGATAACGTGCTTCAATCATTAGACTTTGTCACTACTGAGATATGTTGGTTGATGAGCTGTCAATGAAGGAAGAGAAAAAGTTTTTATAAGAAGCAACTAGACTTGCAGAAAAAACAGTTTAATACCGAAAGGACTCTGTAGAAATAGAACTTATAAAGTAAATGTGACAACAAAGTTTGTAGATCAAAGTTTAACTTAATTTAAAAAAAAAAAAAAAAGCTTCTGTATTTCCCCCTAGTATCTTAAGTTCTTTATAGTGACATTTGGATATGATAATGATTCTCAGCTTTTTCCTCTAATAAGCATGTATACGCAAAACACAATAAACTATAGTATGCAATCTTGCTCTCAAAACTGTCCATATTAGTGTCATTAGCATAAATATTTTCTATGGTCAATTTAAATCAAATGTGTATTATCTATGGGTCATGAATAATTGAAATTCACAGATTTTCTATGGATTTAACTCTATTAAAATTTCTTTTTTTTTTTTTAAAGATTTTATTTATTTATTTGACAGACAGAGATCCCAAGTAGCCAGAGGCAGGCAGAGAGAGAGAGGAGGAAGCAGGCTCCCCGTTGAGCAGAGAGCCCCATGTGGGGCTCGATCCCACGACCCTGAGATCATGACCTGAGCAGAAGGAAGAGGCTTTAACCCACTGAGCCACCCAGGCGCCCCATAATTTCTGAATAACACACCTAATTAAACTTTTACTAGGAAGCCGAACATGGTTGTGGTTAAATATTAGTTTTTTGTTGTTGTTTTTTTTAACTTTATGAATAGAGAAATGGATTATTACTGGCCATCCCACAAAACAGAGAAACTAGATCATTCACATGACATTAATAAACTCTGTTAATTCCTGATATGTCTCCAGAACTTTCTATTATATCTGTTGTTCAGGTCACTAAAATTTACAATGGATTCTGAGGACTTGTATTTTTATTTGGGCTAAATTTTCTATATGTGTCCCCTTTTCTGGATATTCTCAAGAAATTGATAACTGACCTAACTGATAAGATTTACTTGTTAATCTGTGTATCTAAAAGAAAGATAGATGATTGAAGAGCAATCTACACTTGATATTCTTTGGTTTTGGAGACTGTCCCTCCAACAGAACTGGTAATTTTTCTTTTTTTTAACTGAGTAATTTGTCTTGGATTATTCATGTTTTCAATAAACCACACTCTTTCCAGAATCCATGTTGTAGGATATTCTTCAAGCCTGGTTCAAAAGTATCAGAAATGCAAATCTTCTGCTCATTTTAGTCCTAGACCTTGCACACAGCCTTCAAGTCCCCATTTGGTCTCGTGGCTCTGGCAGAAGTAGTTAATATTTTGATGGACACTGGGAAAACATAGCCACATTCAACCACAAAACATGTGTTGAATCTGCCATCTTTCCAAAATTACTGGATAGTGAGAACTGTATAAAATAATGGGTCTTTTCCTCTTGTTCCAATAGTAGTTACTTATGGTGTAAAGAGTGTGATTTTTTTCTATCATTTTTCTCTAGAATCAGCAAAACGTGTTAGTACCGAACACAATATTTCAAAATATATATGACATTGAAAAGGCAATCTTTCCATAAGAAATCATATATATGATGTTTATTATATAAAATATAACTTAAAATAAATTTATTACATCATAGCCATAGTCTTGGACTTCCCAGAGTCAAAATTTGTGGGAAATAAATGTTTATTTATAAGCCACCCAGTCCATTTTATTCTGTTAGAGCAGCCTGAATGAACTAAGATAATATGTTAATTGAAGTCAACTGTGCCTCTTTCAGATGTGTTTTTCCTAATAGATGCTATTGCTGCAATACTTAGCAGTTTAAAATAATCACTTTATTTTTCTCAAATTTGCAGAGAGGGGTCAGGAATTCAAGAAGACATTGGTTTGGCTGTTCTTAGGTAGTTTTTCATGAAATAGCAATTATTTGAAGGCGAGCCTAGGCTAGATGTCTTAGATCACTCATGTGGCTAGCTGTTGATGCTGGCTGTCAACTGGAAGTTCATCGGGCAATTGTGCCTGGAACATGTGCATGGGTTTCTCCCGTGAGTTGCACTCAGGGTAGTTAGAGGTTTTAAATGGCATCTGCCTCTCCCTAATGCAAACCTCTCAAGAGGACCAGGCAGAAGTAGCATCTCCTTTTTTTGACTGGCCTCAGAGGTCAGAGAGCATCACTTGCACCACACTGGATTGGTTGAATTCTATCTAAATTTATGGAGGCAAGGGGTATAGACCTCATATTTTGATGGAAGTATCAAATAATTTGGGGATATTTTTATAAACTTCCACATTTTTCCTTTCTACTCTTTCTTTGGATCATCTGCATATTGGTGTCCAGAAGGACACTGGAAGTCATATGGTCATATGCAGAATTTGGAAAAGATTCCCTTAGCTTAAATCCTTGAAGAAGACTATGTGGAAGAGCAGTTGCTCACTCATTCATTCCCATAATATAAGAAAGACTTAAATTACTATTATTGGCAAGATAGTGTGCATCACATTTTTACTGTTTGCTAAGGCAGTAAGACTTTCCTAACACACACAAATACACACACACATTTGTTTTCCCTTCCAAGAAGTATTCTTTTACATATCTTTTTCTTTTCTTCTTCTTTTTTTAAATATTTTATTTATTTATTTAACAGAGAGAGAGAGAGAGAGAGAGAGAGAGAGATCACAAGTAGGTAGAGAGACAGAGAAAGAGGGGAAGTAGGCTCCCAGCTGAGCAGAGAGCCTGATGCGGGGCTCCATCCCAGGACCCTGAGATCACAACCTGAGCTGAAGGCAGAGGCTTAAACCACTGATCCACCCAGGTACCCCCACATATCTTTTTTTAATAAAAACTTTTTGGTTTAGGTCATACCTGGGTGGCTCAGTTGATTAAGTGTCTGCCTTTAGCTCAGGTCATGATCTTGGAGTCCTGGGATAGAGTCCTGTGTGGGGGCTCACTGCTCAGTGAGAAGTCCACTTCTCCCTCTGACCCTCCCCTTTCCCATGCTCTCCTTCTCTCTCATTAAAAAAAAAAGGGAAAAAAATGAGGTTTATAAACAGAACACACTTTCTGTGAAATCCAGATTGGAGGATATGACATAATTAAAATGTATTTAAGAAAATATTATAGTTATTTGTTAAAATTTAGAGATTAATTTAAAACATTATAATGTTAATTATTACAACATTG
This sequence comes from Taxidea taxus jeffersonii, assembly GCA_003697995.1. NCBI lineage: Eukaryota > Metazoa > Chordata > Mammalia > Carnivora > Mustelidae > Taxidea > Taxidea taxus. Next base: position 3,858 of record RCUC01124503.1, on the reverse strand, counting down.
ATAACTGATACAATTAATAAATTCTGTACAAGTTTTAGTCATCTAATTGTTTTTCCATTTATGCAGTGACCAGTATTTTGTTGTTTGGTGCAAAATGCAATTACAAACACACTATGCTTAAGTGACTTAGGAAATATTACACAGGGGTGCCTGGATGACTCAGATGTTAAGTGTATGCCTTCATCTGGGGTTATGATCTCAGAGCCCTGGGATCCACCCCCACATTGGGCTCCCTGCTCTCACTCTCCATGCTTGTGTTCCCTCTCTCACTGTGTCTCTCTCTGTTAAATAAATAAATAAAATCTTAAAAAAAATAAAAAAATAAAGGAAATATTATACAGTACCCCTATTGAATGGTGCAATGTAAAATTAATTTTGATTCAGAGTAATTTTTCCATTTAATTATTTGGTCTTTTACTATTTATATTCTTATTCAAAATGAGTTCATATTAAATAAGATGCAATTTTGTTTTTTAAAACACAATTGTTTATTTATATTATTTATTCAAAGAGAAACTATCAGTTAATTTTTATCTGAGTGATTTGGGAAAGTCGGTTAACCTCTCGGATGTATTTCCTTCTAAGAATAATCAGGGTAATATAATTAATATTCTTCTATAATTTTTGTGAGGATTTTGATCATTGAGGTCTTGCATATAGTTCAATAATTATGTTTTTTTAATTATAGTTCAAAATCGTTTGATATTTACTGAGAACCTACATTACTCCAAGCATATCTCACATATACATATATAATTCACACAATAACTTATAAGTTAAAAAAGTATTTTAATTATCACTAAGTAATAAGTATCCTGCAATTCAGGAACATAAATCACTTTCAAAATCAACAGAAGCATGATTGAAACATAATTTTCCCATAAAATTCTCATTTGTTTGTATTAGATCTTCTCCCATTTTATCCATTGAAAGCATACTCTTTTTTAAAGGGCTTTGAAGAAAAGAAACCACCTATTCATCCCATAGCTAAATGATTTATTTGTGAGGTGTTCATATGATAACTATGATACCTATTACTATTTTTATAGTATTCCATTTATGTGTATATATTTTGTACTAGTTTGTAGTCTCTCTGAGGTCAGAAACTATGCTTTATTCTTATTATGTTGGTTATAATTCTTGGTAACATATATGTTTCGTGTAGTAAATGATTAATGCATGTTTATTACTTAGATTTCCCAAATATGAACTCAGTTTCTGAAAGGAAATAGCGACTGGGGAGAATACATTCTTAGGAAGTTCTAAGATAATGGAAGGAACAATAAATTAACGACTTCTTTACCTTCTGAGGCAAATTCACTGTAATTATTTTTGTTGTGAATATCTGCATGAAAATTTAGAGAGTCTTGTAATAAAACTTAATTTAAAATGGCTAATTATAAACATTAAGCCCTTAATTGTTTGCTGTGTAATATTGATAACACTTTGTTGTGTTACATATAAATGAAAATGTTTGCAAATAAATATAACCATGGGGACTACTCTATTCAACTAAAAATACCCACAAGGATATATGAGGAAGGGATTATCATGAAGCACATGAAACATCCCAGGGGACTCTTGAGGATTCTGAATTATAATCAACTTTTTTCTGGAAGCTGCCAAGAAAAACTAGTGTTTTCCTTCTTCCCTGACTCCCCACCTCCACGTTTATCCCATACTTAGCCTCATGCCCAAGCATGTGCTGACTGGGTTAAGCTGGTCACTACTTCTCTTTGACAGGACAGATAATTCTGTATTTGTGGGAAGTGGATTTTCTTCCCTTTCTTTTCTATATCAGTGGGTAAGCTGTAAGACTGAAAAATAAGTGTGTCAGTCTTTGTCTTCTTCTTACTTCTCTTATCAACTTCTTTATGATCCTTTCCTCATTAAATGAAAAGTCTCAATTTCTGAAGGTTTATTTGCTCTGAGGGGAAGAATATAGATTAAGAGGCTGTGAGGAATGGCTCACTTGGTTCAAAGGTAATTGCCTAGTGACTGCATTTTGCAATCAAAATAGAATTTAACAATGGAAATAAGTGAATAACATGGAAGTCAGCATAAACTTATAGCTGATTAAAAAACAATTGGAGAAATGACTAAGGTATAATGGTTATTCTAAGTAAAAGTAAAATTGAGTACACTTTCAACTGATAAAGGAGAAATTCCTCTATTCATTGAGCAAACCAAGACTATATCAGTATTTTACACATACTACTATATGAAACTGAATCAGTGTGAAATTATGGTATATAGATTATTCAGCAAACTTCTCAAATTATGCTTTTATTGTAAAATATATTATTTTTCTCTGTTTTCTATTTTTCTTAGTAGAAGTGAATAGGACAATTATTTTTTCTGTTAATTCTTGGTTCAGGCACGGCTAATAGGAGAAAAGGTCCCCAATTTTATACACACACACACACACACACACACACACACATACACACAGGATATATATATAGCCTGTGTATACTCATTAAATTATAAGTACATTCAATAATATTTCTTATAGGAAAAGTATCAAATTGATATAGACTCTCTCCTATAAGGAGTAAAGACATAATTTCAGAACTTTTCTTTTTTTTTTTTTTTAAAGGTTTTGTTTATTTATTTGACAGAGATCACAAGTAGGCAGAGAGGCAGGGAGAGACAGAGAGAGGAGGAAGCAGGCTCTCTGCTGAGCAGAGAGCCGGATGCGGGGCTTGATCCCAGGACTCTGGGATCACGACCTGAGCCGAAGGCAGAGGCTTTAACCCACTGAGCCACCCAGGCGCCCCTCAGAACTTTTCTTGATATATTGGCAGATAGAGAATAATTTTACAAGAGCCATTAAAAAAAAGAAAAAGGTTAAAAGAAAAAGTAGGAGAAAAGCATTAATTTCTGACATTACATACAGCAAATACACCTACTAAAAGGTGTGGGTTTCAAATATTACAGCTAGAACAACTACATTTCTGTGAAAACATTAAAGCAATCTAGTCTTTTCTACTTGGGGTTGCTCTTCCCAAAATAAATTCTGAAGGCAATGAAATAAAAACTGTAAGAACATCACCATTATTTGGGAATCAGGAAACTGATATAAGATAAATGATTATCATTAAAATACTTGCAATAGATGTTACTTAAGATGAGGACAAGAAAGAGTTCCTTTAATCACAGATTTGGACCTTGGAAATTATTTCCCAACCATAGAACAATTCATGGAAAAAGGAGAGTTTAATCTCTGCCATGATACCCCTGCCTTGGGCTTCCTGCACTGCAGGGGACTGGGCAATGATCAAGGGAGGGAATGGGATGGTGGCCTTGTCAGTAGGGTTAAAAAAAAAAAGAATCTAATCTAATATCAATCTATTTTCCTCACCACTCTATATTTGCATGTATATATTCTTTCATTTACTGTTTTGTTAATGTAGTCAAAAGAAACATTGAATTACACTTAATAAGTGCTAAAATCTATTATAGACACTGAGGAATCAAAGAGGAAAAATAACCACTTTTTGGACTCTAGGAAATAATTTCTAAAATGTGGGCCATTAAAAACAGGTAGTCTTATTGGTATCTGAGGTGGATTTTAGGCAGCTTAGTTTAGAGGAAACATAAGAAAAGATAGTTTTACAAACTTGATATGTTAGATTTATCTCAAAGATTTTTATTCTTCAATAAACATATCTATATACTACAAAAATTGAATTTGTCAGTTGGCACTTCATCAACAAGATACAGTTCTTCTTCTTTTTTTTTTTTTTTTAAGATTTGATTTATTTTTGACAGACAGAGATCACAAGTAGGCAGAGAGAGAGAGGAGGAAGCAGGCTGTCCACAGAGCAAAGAGCCTGATGCGGGGCTCGATCCCAC
>RCUC01124502.1:0-29037 GCA_003697995.1 Taxidea taxus jeffersonii | reverse complement strand
CTCTACCAACTGAGCCAGCCAGGTGCCCTGTAGTTAATATATTTGAGACTTACTGATATAAAGTGGTTCATGGCATTCCTAATGTTATTTATACCGTGTTTTTCTTTATAAAACTCAGAAAAGTATATTTAATGGTTTCTCCAGATTTACTGGTAAGAATCATCTGAAGCATTTGTTAAAAATACAGATTTTCAGGGGCACCTGGGTGGCTCAGTGAGTTAAAGCCTCTGCCTTTGGCCCAGGTCATGATCTCAGAGTCCTGGGATAGAGCCTGGCATCAGGCTCTCTGCTCAGTGGGGAGCCTGCTTCCCCCTCTCTCTCTGCCTGCCTCTCTGCCTACTTGTGATCTCTTTCTCTGTTAAATAAATAGATAAAGTCTTCAAAAAAAAAAAACCAAACAGATTCTCAGACCCTTCCTTAGAGACTTGCCCCAGAAATCCATTAAGTCTAGAATGGGAACTGAGATCTATAGTTTCAGCAAGGTCTCAACTGATTCTTAGCAGGTAAATTTGGAAATTCTGATCTGTTTTACTGTTCTTTTAATTCCTTGTACCACTTTTCCTGCCTGGCTTTGGAATTGACTGTTAAGCTCATTTATTGCCATTCTTTCTTATACATTTGGATACTTCTTTGGCTTTGTCCACTAGCATTTGATACAAGTGTTTTCATTGCCATTAATTTCCCTAAAGTTTATAATTTCATTATTATTTCCTCTTTAACTCAGTAGTTTATTGTTTAAGCAGATTGATTCTGGGTTGGGGGAAAACTATCATTTTTATGGACATAATAAAAGTATCAGTTTTCTTACTAGTAAAATGAGAAAAAAGCTAGTATCTGTCTCAGCATTGTTCTTTGAAGACCAAATAAGATAACCCTTAAAAAGTGTTTAACAAGTTATGTCAGACTTCAGGTAAACATTTTAATAAGTTGTATTTGTATTGTTTATTTCTAGTTTGTTTTAATTTATCAGAGAGAGAGAGAGCGCACGTGTGTAAGCAGGGGGAATGTCAGGCAGAGGGAGAAACAGGCTTCCTGCTCAGCAGATGCCTAACCCACTGAGCCACCCAGGCATCCTACTTGTTTCTAGTTTTATGGTAGTTAGAATGTAGCCTCCTTATTGTATAATTAGGGATTTTCTTCTGGTCTTAGACATGTCAGTTTTTCTAAAAATTTTTAGTGTTTGGATAGAATATGTATATAAGAAGCTCTTTAGCTATAATTTAAGTCAGATATATTGTTATTAAATCTTCATGTACTTAATATTTCTACTAACACTCTTTAATCTGAATAGTTTTGAGGGAGGTATGTTCAGTTTATTTCTTCCTCTGTGATTTGTCATTTAATTTATTGATTGAACAAATATTTATTGTTTTCATATGCCAGGCCTTTTGTAACAGTTGGGGGAGACAGGAGTAAACAAGTCTGACAAAGTTTTCACCCTCTGAGCTTAATGAAAAGAAATAAAAACAGATACATAAAATGATTTCAGAACAAGAGAAACAGGTTGGGGTGTGGTAGGAACAGCATTAAATAAGGTACTCAAGCACTGCCTCAAGTGCTTTCTGAAGATGTAGTTGAGCATTAACTCTAAGTGATGAGGAGAAGCCAGTCATGAGATATTTCAGAGACCATGGGAACTGCAAGTGCACATCTTCGAAGTGGGAAGGAGTTCACTCTATTCAAGGAACAGAAGGAAGGCCATTGTGAGAAATCAGGGGTAGCTATGGAGCAGATTAAATGTAGTCTGTATAGGCTGTGGTTAAAGAGTTCGAAATTCTGGTAGTAGTAGGAATTCACTGGTATGTTTAAGTAGGGGAGTGAAAAGATCAGTTACATGTTTTGAAAATCATTTCTTTGGGCTGTCATTTGGAGAATGAGTGGTCGTTGGGCAAGAGAAAAAGCAGGCAGACTAAAATTAGGAGGCTGTTGCCGGTATTGAAAGCAGAAAATGATGGACCAGGAGGTAGTGGTCCAAATGGAGAGAAGAGCTGAGAGCACTTACTGTTGAATTATTACTGTAGGAGAGAAGTTTCTGCCATGAACAACTGAATGGTGTTATTTAATATTTCATTTTCTTCCTTTGTTGCTAACAGTTTGTGTTTTGTGTGCTGTGTTTTAGTATGCATAGAGGTTTATGACTTTCTTCTTGGGCTGGATTATCTTTTCTCAATTATTCCTCTGTTCCCATTTAGTGTTATTTTGCTTTGAAGAGAGACTACTGCTAAGCTTTTCCAGTTTTGGAAATTAATTTCTGTACTGTTGAAGAGTATTAAATGAAATAATTATCTTAAGTGAGCATCATATACAGGATACCAGAACTTAGTCTCTCTGTGCACATTCTCTTTTCATTTTTCTGTGTTATCTAACAGTGTTCGATACAGGGTAACTGTAAATATTTATTTCTTGTACTTTGTTTTTCCTCCAAAGCCATTCTCTCCCCCATATTTGGACAGAACTTAATTCATTCTCTTGTTTTTGTTTTTGTTTTGTTTTTGTAATTATAGTTTGATTCCTTTAATAGTACATTTCCTTTCCAGTGTGTAAATCTTTTTCTTTCTTTAAAAATCTACCTGATGATTCCATTACTCTTAATAGGTCTCCCTCCCCCATTTCAATTAGAATTTTATGTGGAATTTTCTTTCATTTTGGCTAGTAATCTATTCTCTTTCATTTTGGCCAGTAATCTATTCTCTTTATAGTTTTAATTTGGCTCACTTTAGTAGTGACACATAATTGAAATTCATCAATCACATTTAAAAAGAATATTAAGAAAATTGTATTAGTGGATCCCAGTACTGAGTCATTTCTTCAGAAAGTGTAGAATGAATTCCTGGATCTTTCTGGCAGTCTCCTGTAGTACTAAATTAATGCCACTGTGTATTTACGCCATTGGCATTTTTGATACCAGCCACTTTTTGGATATTTGCTCCATTTGCATATGAAAAGGGAGATTGAAAGGGATTATTTAAGGTTTTTACATAAACCATGCAGACTTTGAAAATTGATCATTTGGAGGAAGAACATGTTATACTCATGTTGGTTTCTCTTATTCTTAAGGCTATTAGTGTATGTATACACACAGTTGACCCTTGAACAACAAGGGATTTGGAGCACCAACATCACCCCACCCCTTAACCCCTGCCAATTGAAAGTCTTTGTATAACTTTGGAGTCCACCCAACCCCCACAGATTGAACTACTAAGAGCCTATTATTGACTGTCAAGCCTCACCAGTAACATAAACAGTCAATTGACACTTATTTTATATATCTGTTATATACTGTATTCTTATAGTACAGTAAGATAGAGAAAATGTTGAAGAAAATCATGAAGAGTTGTACTGTATTAATTGAAAAAAATCTGCATATACGTGGACCCACATAGTTCAAACCCGTGTTGTTTCAGGGTCAACTTTATTCTTAAATTTTTATTATTTATAGAAAAAATACAATCTTATATTATTTTCATCAGTACCTGATACATTACTCAGAGTAAATTAGGTACTAAATAAGTATAACTGGTGAGTTGTTTGCTTTGTCATTCTTTGATAGTTCGTCTTACTGATTTTTCTCTTTTCAGCTAATGGAGAATCATCCTCATCTGCACCAACCGATAATGCTTCCACCACGGGTACTGCAATAGTATCTGAAGAAACCGCCTTGTCTTCAAATTGCACTAATACTACTGTTGAAGATTCTCTAGTTCAAGAAATACTGACTTCCTCAGAAAACAATGAATGTATTCTTTCTAACAGTACAGCATTTGGATCTGAAACTAGAAGTACTTTAGACCTTGCTGCCTCTAATTCTGGAAATAATTCTGCTTTTGAGGCAGCCAAATTAAGACAGCCAGATGGGTGTGTGGAACCTGTACGGCAACCGTCTGGAAGTACCAACACAGAAACTTTGCCATCAGGGTATGTTAAATATATGTTTTAGAAGTTTGACATACATTTGAATAACAACTTTTTAATAATATGACTGTTGAACATGTATATAAAATTTTTCCATTTTTTAGTAATTTGAAATCAAAGTTGGAATCTGATTGATATAATTTACTTGCCACAAACTAAGTACTCTTAAAAACTGAGAACAATTACTAATGAAGTATGTGCAGTATGAAGGGAAAAGGAAAAACCTAGTGTTAATTTGCAAGACACACTTTTTTTGATTCTTGGTTTATTTTTACTCCTAGGGAAGAATGACTGTAATACTACATAATTACCTCAGTTCTCTAGCTTCCCTTATGGTCTGCTCCCCAGGCCCCAACATAGCTATCCTTTTTTTTCAGTTAGTACTGAGTGCTGGGAAAAGACAGCTAACTCTGCTGATTACCTCTGTTACAAACTCAGGTTTTCATTGCAGCTTAAGAATTCTTAGTTTCCTTTAAATTTTCCCATTGAAAATATCTAGCTTCCCAAAATTTCCTTTAAAGAATTACTCTATGTGTGTATTCCATTTGGTCATCTCTCCTAGATTTACTGAACAGGTTTTTTTGACTCTTTACTTGGCTTTGATGATACTAATATGAGTTAATCATTCCTTGTCTCTGACTTCAAAAAGCTTATTTCTCATGGCTCAGACTTGTAACCATAGATGCAGTACAGTTGGACAGTGCTGTGATAGACATATGGATGCAGTGCTTTCCTGCACAGCTCGCAGCAATTAGCATGGTTCCTCCTGGAGCTGTGGAAACTGCACTGCTAGAGGTCTTAACCTTACTGTCCCCCGTTTCTCATCATAGTCATTGTGTTCATAGCTCTGTCTTACTATCTGAACTGTTTTTCTCAGTGTTCTTTGCTGCCTCATCTTATTTTGCCCACTGCCTAATAGTGGTTTTTAGCCTTTGTTCTTCTGCCTGCATGTTTGTCTTCCTCTGTTGGCGGTCATGCTTTCCCATCAATGTAACTATCAAATCTGTATGTGTGAGCCAGACCTTTTTCAGAGTTCATTTTCAGCTGCTGGAAATGCCCACTTTTCCTGCCAGCATTTCAGACCTCTCTCAAAAATCTCTCCTTTGTTTTCTGTCTTTGGCAGCTTAATCATTTATCCTAGTTTCATGTTTCTGCCACTGTGACAAGTACGTGTAAGAAGCTGTTAAGAACCTCATGGTGGGAGGGTAAAGATAAGTAAGCAGCAGCTATACTGTACAGTTGAAGCTGGGCTAGACCTAAGTTTAGCAGGCTGTGGGTGGGAACATATACAGAGAGATCTTTGAGGGGAGTAGCCTACACTATTGAGATCAAAGAATACTTTTGAAAGAGATGATGACTAAGTGGATGTCTAAAAGAGGGTTAGGGGTTAGAGTAATAATGTAAGTGCTGGTGGTAAAAGGCTTCATTCTCAGTAGAGCCAACTCATGTTCAGAACTCTGGCATCCATAAAAATGTGTAAGTAGAATTCAGGAAGTAGTATTTTGTTATAGCTTGAGTTCAGCATTTGAGGAAGTTGACATATGCAGTACTAAAGAGTAAGTAGTCCTATGAAGAATTTTGTTTATTTTTCTAAGAGTGTGGGGGTATATTCCTGAAAACTGTGAATGAACATTATTATGAATTTTAAGCAGGGTTGTGGCATTATCCTTTTTGCATTTTAGTTAGGTCATTCATTCTAGCAGTGGTACTGACAGATTTTAGAAGTCAAGGAGACAAGTTAGGATAGCAGCCAAGCTGGTGGTTTATAAATGAGAGAAGCAGGCATTATGATTTAAAATGATAATAAGCTCAGAAACTTAATTCTCTGGAGTCCACATAAATGTTTCAGCATGCCTGTAGCCACCATATGTGATGTTTGTGTTAGGAGACTTTTGTGGTAACCTAGATGAGTGATTTTCAAGTTGTAGGCTGTACCCCATTAGCAGATTATAGCCAGCATTTGAACACATAATTGAAGTAAATCAGTGTAGACCAGAATAGGAAATACTGAAGTGTTAGTTGTAGTAAGAACAAACATTGTTTCCAGAAAGTTTATTTTTCTGGTGTGGGTTTGTGTGTGTAAATTCTGCAAGTAAATAGCAGTCTAGTATACACAGAGGTATTTATGTAAAACATATTTCTTATTCTTTGAACTGTTACCAAAAAGTTTAGAAGCCAGGGTGCCTGGGTGGCTCAGTTGATTAAGCGTCTGACTCTTGGTTTCAGCTCAGGTTATGATCTCAGGGTCCTGGGTTTGAGCCCAGCATCGGGCTCCGTGCTCAGCATAGAGTCTGCTTGTCCCTCTTCCTCTGCCTCCTCTCCTCACCCTTGCTCACGTGCTCTTTCTCTCTCAAATAAATAAAATGTTTTTTTTTTTTTTTAAGATTTTATTTATTTATTTGTTAGAGAGAGAGAGTGAGCACAGGCAGACAGAGAGGCAGGCAGAGGCAGAGGGAGAAGCAGGCTCTCTGCCAAGCAAGGAGCCCAATGTGGGACTCAATCCCAGGACGCTGGGATCATGACCTGAGCCGAAGGCAGCCGCTTAACCAACTGAGCCACCCAGGCGTCCCTAAATAAATAAAATCTTAAAAAAAGAAAAGTTTAGAAGCTTCTGATCCAGGTGAAAAAATAGCTAGCACTAAGGTGAACGCAAGTTTCATAAGGTGATTAGTTGTGAGGAGGTAGTAGACTAGAGGAGTGGAACCAAGGTTGATTCTTCTGGCTTAGGCAGGTCTTTTTATAATTGTCCAAGTTAGCAGTTTTCAAATATACATCATCTTCTCTCTTTCCTCAGAAATCTTTCCTAGTTCCTGTGTTTCCTTTCTTTGTAACTTGCTCAGCTATATAGCTAATTACCCCTGGAATCATGGTGCCTGGAATCATGAATGTTCTGAGAGAAGAGTATTCCAATCTGGAGATGACGCTTGAGTGTTAGGCCAAGCATTATCTCACCCAAAGACCTTTGCATGTGCTCAGACTTTTGTGTGGAATGTTATTCCTCTGATATCTGCATGACTTATTCAGATCTCCGCTCAAATGTTACCTTACTCCAAGGGCCTTTTCTGGTTCCCCCTGGTTAAATCAGACCCCTCTGCACCCATCCATCCTCTTACCCTGCCTTATTTTTCCCCAGCTTTTCGCTAGGAAAATTTATAAACCTGTAGAAAAATTTAAAGAATTGGACAGTGAACACCCCGATGTCTACCAGTAGATTCTGTAATTGACCTTTTACTGTTTGCTTGATCTTTTGTTTCTTCATCTCTGTCCATCTAACTTTTAAGATCCTAGATGTCCATCAGCAGATGAATAGATAAAGAAGATGTGTGTTTACAATGGAATATTATGCAGCCATCAAAAAAACCCATGAAATCTTGCAACAGTGTGGTTGGAACTGGAGGCTATTATGCTAAGCGAAGTATGTCAGTCAGAGAAAGAAAGTTATCATATGACCTCACTGATGCGAGGAATTTGAGAAACAAGACAGAGGATCATAGAAGGGAGGGAAAAGTGAAACAAGATGAAACCAGAGAGGGAGACAAACTCTTAGACTCTTAATCTCAGGAAACAGAGGAGGGTTGCTGGAGGGGAGGGGGGTGGGGGGGATGCGGTGGCTGAGTGATGGACATTGGGGAGGGTATGTGCTATGGTGAGTGCTATGAATTGTATAAGACTGATGAATCACAGGCCTGTACCCCTGGATGCAGTTCAGTGAGTTGCAGACAGCAATACGTTTTACGTCTCAGTACGTCAGCTTGTATATCATTAACTAGAGTTCAATATTTTTAAAGTTTTTCAGGTAGAGTTTACATAGAAGGAAATGCAGAAGTCTTAACTATATCATTTTCATGAGTTCTGACGAACACATACATTGATTAACCCAAACCCTTAGCAAGATATTGAATATTACCATCATCCCAGAAAGTTCTCTAAGTACCTTTTCAACAATCACTGTTCTGAATTTTTTCCACTATAGATGGAAGATCAGTTTTCCCTGTTAAGAACTTAATATAGGTGGAGTCAGCATGAACACTTTGGAGTAGTGTTCTTATAATCAGCATAACTTTTATTATTTTTCTTTATAACACTTAAATCACCATGTGACGTATAGTTGTGTCTTGTCCATTTTCTCTCCAGTGGACTGGAAAGGGCTTTATTTTGTCCGTTCCTGTACTTCTTGTTCCCAAAATCATGCTTGCCGCATAGCAGGTACTCAATAAATTTTGTTAAATAAGTGAATTAGTGCCAAATTAAATGATTTTGAGTGAGTGAGCAGCTGGGCAAAGGCCCTGGCATGTAAATGCTTCTAAGGAAACGATTAACAAGGTCAAAAACTAATAAAAAAATCAAGTAAGATAAGAACTGAAAGGCACCGATTGAATTTAACAACAAAGAGATGATTTATTGTTGACCTTGGACAAAGCAGTTTCTGGGAAATAGAGCTGTATTCAGAGTGCTCTGTGATGGGGTAAATGGGAGGGTCAGAAGTGTGTAGAAAACATTTTAAAAAGAGGGCTAGTAGGTAAAGCTTTTTTACCAGCGAACACACAGAGTAAGGAATGCTTGGTTGGTGGAAATGTGCAAGAGGAGATAGAGAACTGAGGGTTAGTTTTTGTTTTATAAAATGGGAGAGATTTTAAAGTTTGTTTATTTGTTTAAATTGGAGAGACTTTAAAGGGTAATCAGGTTCTGATGTGAGGAGTCTGTGGACACAGTGGTAAGCAGTAGAGGAGAGAATGAGGTAACCGTCCTTTGTAGTTTATGAGAAGGTAGGTCTTCCTATCTATTCCATTATCCAAGTTTGAAACCAATAGTTAGTTATTCAGTCAGTAACTATATGTGGTAATTTTTATTATAATACATTTCACCAAATTCTTCCACATTTACTTTTTTTTAAGCAAGGTCTTTGTTCAGTAGTAGATTTTGAAAATTTATATATAATGTTCTAGTGAGACAGAGAGACTATACCTAAATACTAGAAAGGTAAATATTACAGTCGAAGAGATGTGTGGCAGTTGTAAATTAGCATGTAGATCCATAAAATTAAAGAATTTTATTGGGAAGTCTCATCATTCAGCCAAATAACTTGTACCTACAGGAAGTATTTCCACTATTGGGATATTTTGATCTCTTGCCAGTTCCAGCCCACCTCTTTTCTAGGACCCATGGGTATAGCTCTAGCAGACTGTCACTGTAAGTCACCCAGACCAATCCAGAGTATCATCCTTTGCTCTGCACCACCCCTTCCCCTGCCAGTACCTTCTTCCATCATTGCTGCCCAAGGCCTTGGTTACCACCTACACGTTGGGGACTCAGTTGTGACAACTGTTGTGCCCCAAGAGGTAGAATCTCACTTTGGGAGTGACAGCTCAGCAAGTTACCTCTTCTTGGACCAGCTGTTAGAAAAATGAGGTGGGGCATGACAGGAGTTTTTGCTCTTATTATGTAAGTACCTACATAATAATATTGATTTTGCCTTTTCACCGCATAGCCTAAAATACTTAGTATCTGGCACTTTACAGAAAAAGTTCGAGAAAGATAAATTCTGTTGGGAACAAAAACACTGAAATTTGGAAGTGAACCCCTATTTTGGAAAAATTAAAAACAGTTGGCTAGGGATGCTTGGGTGGCTCAGTCAGTTAAGTGTCCAGCTCTTGATTTCAGCTCAGGTCATGATCTCCTGGTTGTGAGATCGAGCCCAACTTTGGGCTCCAACATGAGAGCTTACTGAATATTTGTTGAATGTTAAATTGGAAATATTTGCAGTTTGCCTGAGGTAAAACTAGAATAGAGCTTCCTAGCTCATTATATAAATGGAACACTTGGTTATGTTTATTTTTTCCCCCTAGTAGTATAATGTATTTCTGCTCACAAGCTAAGAGATGGACCAAGTAAAATATTTAAGTCATAAAAAAACATTCAGAGAATGGTGTCTACATATTAATCCAGTAGTAAGTATTTAAGAGCTTTTCTGTGTCAGACTTTAGGCCCTGGGTGTTCAGAGGGCCAAGAGAGGCCAAGACTCTGATGCTGTGAAGTATGTATAACAGCAGGCTGACCAGCCTGGGGCCTTGCATATACAACCTATTATGTAATGTCATATAGTGACAGGTTCTCTGAGGAGAGGTAGAAATAGGTGAAGAGGTTAGTGAGTAGCTATGTAAATTACTGTTTTGTATATACTTGTATAATTATTTTAAGAAAATGAGATCATACTCTACACAGTGTTTTTTTGGTTGCCTTTTTTTTTCTTCAAGTTTTTATTTAAATTCCAGTTAGTTAACACACAGTGTAGTATTAGTTTCAGGTATAGAATTTAGTGGTTCATCACTTACCTGTAACACCCAGCGCTCATCACAACAGTCCCCACCTTAATACCCATCAGCCCCTTAACCCATTCTCCGCCACCTCCCCTCCAGTAACCCTCAGTTTATTCTCTGTAATTAAGACTGTTTTCTGGTTTGCCTCTCTTTCTTTCCCCACTGTTCATCTTAAATTCCACATATGAGTGACAACTTGTGGTATTTGTCTTTCTCTGACTGACTTATTTCACCTAGCCTAATACCCTCTTAACTCCATCCACGTTGTTACAAATGTCAAGATTTCACTCCTCTTTGATGGCTGAGTAATATTCCATTGTGTATATTTACTACCTCCTCTTTATCTGTTCATCAGTCAGTGGACATTTGGGCGTATTCCATAATTTGTATATTGTTGATAATGCTGCTATAAACATCAGGATGTATGTATCCCCTCAAGTCTGTTTTTATTTTAGAGGGAGTATGAGTTTTGGGTGGGGCAGAGGTAGAGAGAATCCTAAGTAGTCTCCATGCCCAACGTGGAGCCAGTGTGGGTCTTGATCTCGGCACCCTGATATCATGACCTGAACCAAGATCAAGAGTCAGATGCTTACCGAATGAGCCACCCAGGTGCTTTTGTGGCCTATAGGTAAATACCTAGTAGTGCTTTTTAAAATTTGGTTTTATGTCCATGTCAGTACAACTCATATTCAGCAAATATTTAGTAAGTATTTATTAAGCACTTCTGCAGGCACTGTGCTGTTTTTACACTGATGAGCAATATAGACTTACACCTAAACCTTCATGACAAACCTTAGCTTGTCAATCTAAATATGTAGGTTTACCTTAATTCTTTTCAATGTTCTTATTTTATTGATTTGTTTTTAAGTAGATGGCACACCCAGTGTAGAGCCCAACGTGGGGCCTGAACTCAAGACTCTGAGATCAAGACTGGAGCTGAGATCAAGAGTTGAATGGTTTTATAGTATTTCCTTGTGTATTATTGTTTAACAGATTATCCCCAAATTTAGCAGTTTAAAACAACAAAACACACCATTTTAAATAGTTCCTGAGGATTAGGAATCTGGAAGTGGCTTAGCTGGATGCTTCTATGCAGGTTCTCATGAGGTTGTGGTCACCTGGAAAATGATTAAGTGGAGCTGACCTAGCAAACCCAGGAGAGCTGAATTCTGGCCTATGACGGGGACAGGCCTGGTCTCTGCATTGGCACCGTCAGATATGGTAGGAAGTGGTAGTAAAGATGGCACTACAAAGAGCAAGATTGAAAGTCACTTTGAGAAATAAATCCTTAATTCCCCTCCCTGTAGCCAGGACTAGTATCTTTTTTTTTTTTTTTTTTAGATTTTTTATTTTTATTTATTTATTAGAGAGAGAGAGCTCAGGCAGACAGAGTGGTAGGCAGAGGCAGAGGGAGAAGCAGGCTCCCTGCCGAGCAAGGAGCCTGATGTGGGACTCGATCTCAGGATGCTGGGATCATGACCTGAGCCGAAGGCAGTCACTAAACCAACTGAGCCACCCAGGCATCCCAAGGACTAGTATCTTGCCTACAGGTGTTTTCTCTGGAAGTTCTCTACCCTTGGGAACACCAGGCACACTTGAGGGCGGGGACTATGCTAAATTGGGACATAAGTGAACCTTTAGGAGATAAGTAAGTGAATAAAGTTACAAGTTTGCGAACCCCATCATTCTTACCTACTCAAATCCCAGAATATTGCCAACAGGATTTTACCTTCTCACCCAGGTTGAAATTATCTTCTATGGAAACCCCCATCCTAAAACGACTAAAAATACTGTTATCTATTTGTTCTCCAATGAAATAGCCTTGTTCTGTACTTACTTAGTCAATCCCACAGTCTGCGCTCAGCCACACCGGGTCCCAGTCAGTTTTAATATTCTCAGAGACACAGGAGTAGATAGAACATACATTAAAGAAGGAGGTGGTGTAAAAGCAGAATACCCCAAGAACCAGAAGCTCTTAGGAATCTAATTCAGTGCAAGACTTGGGTAATAAAGGTAAAGAAATTTCCCCAAAATATAGAACAAAAAGATTTTCAAAATAAATAAAATAAAAAATTTAGAGTATCAGTTCAAAGGGTCTGGTAAGAAAAGTTCCAGAAAGAGAGAAAATGGGAGGAAGTCCTTAATAAAAACCCTAACAAACATGAAAGACGTAAATTTTCTTATTAAAAGGGCCCACCAAAATTCAGGATAATGAGTGAAAATAAATCTGTATTAAGATGCCTTGTTGTGAAAATTTTAGTATGTTGGGGCCAAAGAAGAAAAAAAAATTAATTTCCAGAGATCTTTAAAAGGGACTAGAAGCAGATCTCATACTTACCAGAATGGCATTAGATTTCTCAGAATCAACACAGGAACCTATTAGGCACCTTACGTTGAAGGAAATTAAACACAATCTAAATTTCTGTAATCAGCCACATTGTTGAGTGTGTGCACAGAATAAATACATTTTCAGACATCCTTGGTTTCCAAAGTTCATGTCCCATGTATTCTCTCTTAGGAAGCTGCCTGGACTCTTGTTTCTCTAAAATTAGCTACTGAAACGTGGGCTCCAAATCTTAAGTGTCTTGATGGAAAGGGAGGGAAAGCATGATGGTGAAAGGAAACCCAGGAGGGCAGGTGTGCCTCAGGCTTCACAGTTGGCTGGGTGAGATCAGCAGCTCATCAAGTGGCAACTGTGATTGACAAATGCCTGATGAGCCTGAATATTTTGAGAGGACATTATGCAGCTGGAAAAGCATTTGGAGTTAAATTAATAAATACAGGAAATATGGAAATGGGAGGAAAGGAGACAAAAATGCTGTGTTCCATGACTCAGCTGCCAGGAGGGTTTTATATCACATAACTGTAAGGGGAAGGACACAATACGTGTATGTGTTTGGAATAGTCAAAGGAGGGTTAAGTGTTACAGAGTTTGTGTGTATGTATATGTGTGCATAAAAGAGACTTCCAGCTTCATTTTTCACAGTGAGAAATCAATATATTTTGTTTGAATTTAAATATAAAAATTGTAGAGTAAGCTTACTAATGTGAAAAGAGGTAAATACTGAAAGAATTGGCTAAAAAACGGTTGAAAATGTTGCATTTGTGGAGTGGGAAATGAAGTTAAGAGGACAGCAGGCACTGTTTCTTGTAGTGAGCCCTGTAGACTATGTATGAAGATGTATGCAGCTATGAGGGTATATAGCTATGTAAAAGTATATATAATTTTGATAAAAATTAAAGCTAAATTAAACATGGTAACAAGTGTTTGTAAAGAAAGGATGGGAACCTAGAAATTTTGAAATTGTGATAAAAACCCAAGGACTGATTACTAGAATTAATATCTAAAAATAGCAAAAGTACCATTATCAGGAAGTTCTTGAAATTTGTTTTTGGCTGTTAACCTTTCATACAAATCAGTAGCCCATTGTTATGTGTTACAGATATTCCTGAAATGTCTTTAAAATGAAGTTCCATCTTTGAATCCATCCTGCCCTCCCATGAACTTACATTATTATTTAAAGCAAATAAAATCTGAAATTTCAGGAGTTTTTTAGTGAAAGCCTTTTTTGTAAGAAATACCTAAATTTTTGTAGTACAGGGTAACATGACTATTCCAGTATAGGATTATATATGACAGTGGTTTTTTTTCTCACTTTAACAGTTTTTTATTTAAAGTCATATGTAAGATTACTTTATTACGTATATATCTTCTCAGTTGCTTCTTCCTTATATTTGCCCTTTGTCTTTCCTAACTTGGTGAGATTTGGCTTTACCTTCATGAACCTTCTTGCAGTCTTCATTCAGTTTTCGTCTAGTGATAACCACTTTGCTAGGGTGAATACCCACATGGACAGGCTGTTCACCTTTACCCGCCATCCTTGTTCAGTGTAGATGACGTACTTCTTCCTGTAAATAAACCTGGACGACTTTGTAACTTGCTGACCTTTGTAGTGTCCTTGCACAACCTCTGCTTCATCATCCTTTTGGATGGGCATGGACCAATCACTGTACTTTGTCTCAGCTCTCTGGGAAGAGGGGAAGACATGATCTTCCCCTGAAAGTGAGAAGGTGCATTGAAATGCCTTTTTCGGGTCTTGCTCTGGTCAGAAATCACAAAGGGATTGAACTTCATTTGGCTGCTGGTGCTTCAGCGATGGCCACAAAAGGGAAGAGAGCAATAGTAATTTTTTAATAGATAAATTTAACAACTTACATGATCCTGAGTCAGTTTTGAAGCATTTTGCAACTTATGTTTACTGGGTGCAGCTTAAGCAAACTGTTAATTTTTTTGCATGCCTTTTTAAGTTAAAGTATGTCTATACGTGTGCACCTTGCTTAGGGAATACCTTTAATATGTATAATCATTGTGTAAGAAAATAATTTAGGGGTACTTGAGTGGCTCAATTAGTTAGTTGAGTGTCTGACTTGGGTTTGGCTAAGGTCATGAGACCCAGCCCTGTGTAAGGCTCCATGCTCAGTGGGGAGTCTGCTTTAGATTCTCTCTCCCTCTCTGCCCCTCCACCCGTTCTGCTGTTTCTCTAAAATAAACAACTCTTTAAATAAAAAAGGGGGGGTTTAATTATTAAAGACCTCTCTAATCCAAAAAGAATCAAATTAAATTGGGTCCCTGGGTTGAAGAAAAAAAAATACTTCCATTTATTCTACTTTCAATTGAAAACAAGAATGTTAAAATCAGAAATAAGCAGGTTTTTATATTTTATATTTAATATATAAACATATAGGGGCGCCTGGGTGGCTCAGTGGGTTAAGCCGCTGCCTTCAGCTCAGGTCATGATCCCAGGGTCCTGGGATCGAGTCCCACATCGGGCTCCTTACTCAGCAGGGAGCCTGCTTCTCTCTCTGCCTCTCCCTGCCACTCTGCCTGCTTGTGTGCGTGCGTGCGCGCGCTCTCTCTCTCTCTCTGACAAAAAAAAAATAAATAAAATAAAATAAAAATATATAGACATATAGAAGAAAAATGAGGAGGAAACAAATCACAGAGGAGAAAACAAGAGTGGGGAAAATAAGAGATTGAGTCTTTGAGATGGAACAGAAAAAGATGAAATTGGGATGTCCATAAACTGAGGAGTTTTACCAAAAACAAGAGGGAGATAGTTGTATACAAAAAGACACTGTATGCATATAGAAGAATTATTGTGGAGCAGTTTCACCACATACTTCTTTAATGCAGTTTATCCTAAAATCTTTTAGATGTGCATTTTTTAAATTGCCGGCAAAAGTGGATATTAGCTCATTAATATTTTGTGCCTTGAGTGTGATATTGGGCTGGAAATTCCTCTACTTTTGATTAAACTTGTCTTTTATTTATTTATTTATTTATTTGAGGGGCAGAGCATGAACAGGAGGAATGGCAGAGGGAGAGGGAGAAGCAGACTCCCTGCTGAGCAGGGAGCCATATTCGAGGCTCAATCCCCGGACCCTGAGATCATGACCTGAGTGGAAGGCAATCATTTAAGCTACTGAGCTACCCAGGCGCCCCTAGATATGTCTTTTCTGATGATAAATTTTCTGTGATAAATTCTATAAATTAGTAATTTTTAAAGACTTTTAGGTAATACTTTATCTTCCTTTCCTAACTATATTTATTGAGTTTCCAATACTGTTAATAGAAAAGGAATAAGAACTTAAAGGGCACTAATAATTGGGAAAAGAAACTTTATATGTGTGTGTGTGTGTGTATATGTATCCTTTTAAAGTAAGACTTAACAGTAATTTTCATGATTATGAGAAGGAATGGTTTTTCAGATTGTCTTAGTTATCTTATATTTTTGTTTTGCATTTTTGTTAAAGGTGGGAGCAGAGAAAAGATCCTCATGGTAGAACTTACTATGTGGATCATAACACTCGAACGACTACATGGGAGAGGCCACAACCTTTACCTCCAGGGTAATATGACAGCTTTATGCATCTCCAGTTGTGTTTTATCATACATGTGATTTCTTAAACTTATTTATTAATGATTCTTTCATTGTGCATGTTCTGTTTCCTTCATTTACTTCTGTGAATAATTTCAGTTAATGAGATTTGTTATATTGTATCTCTTCCACAGTTAGTCTAACGGGGCTTCCTCAAGAATTGTCAAACACTGGCAAGAGTTACTGAGAGTACTTGTAATTTTGATCCAGTTTTAGTGCTTGTCATTAGTTTTTAAGGAATGAAAGATGTATTTAGGAAGATTTTTATGTATGGTTTTCCGGAGATAGTGATCCTAAGGTATGTTACATGACATTTAATGATGTAAGAGATGCAAAAGTGGTTCAGAGTTACCTAAAAGATTACTGTAAGTAAAATTGTGTCTCATTATGGCTAAAATTGTATCACATTATGGCTTAAATTAAATGAATAAAAACATTTCTACTACATGCTAAATAAATTCATGCTGTTAAGCTGTCATTCATGGTCATTCACAAACAGATCTTTTCATTTGTGTTCTTATCTTTCATAACTGTTTCTACAATATCTTCCTTATTGTCTTTACTGTTCACTCAGAATATCTGTCCTTCCAGATGTAACTTAAAGTTCACGAATATAGTACACATTCCAAGTCCGGAAAATTCAAAGCATAAATGTTATGTTTGTGAGACTTAGTGCTGAAAGAATTCTTAAACCATTGTATGAGTTAATGGCACAGAGAAGTGTTTGCAAGGGAGCTGAGATGGGGCAAGTTGGAGAACTCTAGGCTTGCCTTCCCTTGAATAAGCTACATAACAAGATTAATGGCACAAATTGACTTACAGTTACCTGAAACCGAGAGGATGGGGAGAACTTCATTTGGTGGTGAAATAGGAAAGGGCATTTTGTTTTGAGGGACTATTCAGACAAAGAGATGACAAAGGGAAACATGATACACTTGGGACCAGCAAGTAGTTATTTGACTCTCATGTAGGTCCCTTGAAAGATCTTAGGGGAGCGGAGGCTGAAATAGTGAAGGGTTTCATTTTAATGCCATGTGGGAGAGCTGTGATAGGTGGAATGACATGATTGAATCTGCATTTGTGTTCAGCAGCCAGATAACAGCAGGAAGATTAAAGACCTGTAAGAGTCGAGTTACAGTCCTGAACTTGGTCAGTTGCTAAGGGACAGATTGCTAGGTGTACAGTGAGCACTCAGTAGCTTCTTAATCAGAAAAAGAGAGAAGGTAGCCAGATTGATACTGGGACTATTCATTCTTTGGCCCCTTTTTTAGACAGTTCTCAGAAATCATGTAGTGGTACGATGGGAAGGCAATTTAGCCCCCAAGAAAAACAAGTTACATATTCAAAATTTTAAAGTTATATTGTGTCTCTGATTTTTAAATTATATGAGTGAACTATTAACTAAATACTTTCCAGTTTCTGTTTAATTTTTATTAATGCTTGTTTTGTTTGTGGTAGTTGGGAAAGAAGAGTTGATGATCGTGGCAGAGTTTATTATGTGGATCATAACACCAGAACAACAACCTGGCAGCGGCCTACCATGGAGTCTGTTCGAAACTTTGAGCAATGGCAGTCTCAGCGGAACCAATTGCAAGGAGCTATGCAACAGTTCAACCAAAGATACCTCTATTCGGTAATAGCAAATTGTAAGATGTCAGTACAGTTCTTTCTTCCAGGCATTTGCTCTTTTCTACTTTGGTGATTTTTAAATGTTATAGACTGCACTGCAAGGTATTTTTTTATTTACTCTTTAATAAATAATTATTTCTGCTATACATACATACTAAGTTTTTTAAAAATTCTGGTTTACTAGCATAATTACAGTTTTTGTCTTTTTTAAGTGGTAGTTTGTAAGTGAAATTTCTTAATGAAACAGTATGGCTTTACTAATTCCCAGTTCTCTCTCTCTTTTTTTTAATTATTTTTTTTCCGTTCCCTGTCTTTAATTATAAGCATTGTGTTTGCTCCTGATTTTACTTAAGACCAGTCTTGCCATTTTCTAGCTGTTCTGATTCCCATTCCAGATTGTCAGAAACAGCTTAATGTGTTTGACCTACCAGAGTATTCTGGGATTGGAGATAGTGTTCTCCAAAATATCTAAGCTATTTGAAAATTTGACCAATTGATGGTTCATTTATTGCCATAAGCAAACATCCACAAGAAGACTGGGGGTAAAGGGAAATCTTCGTTAAATGGGTTTGATCACAGGAAGTGGAAAATAAAAATTTTAAGTACTGGACAACTCGAGAGAGTGTTTTGAGGCAACTTGAAAACCTAAAACATAGAGGCTAGCAGATAGGGAGGAAATAGGAAGGACACAAAAAGAAAACTTAAATAACTCTTTCATTGTTCTTGCCTCAGGCTGGCTCTTTCAGCTCCATTTTCTTCACTGGTTAAATAATAAGTTCTCATTAGCAGGTTGACCCATTCTGGTGATCTGTAGCCAGCGGAGAGGGAGGAGGCCAACCCAGTTTACATAGCATCTCCTGCTGCCACCAGCTGGTTCTTTGGTAACTCGTATAGAAATCTGTAGTAAGGTTTCATTGTTTAGCTGTATGTAGTAAACAAGAAATTACATACTGTGTGCTTTTATTCTGGGTCATCTTAGCTGTATACATGAAAGCCTCGGGGAAACAGGGCAAAATTAGGTCATAGGGATATAGTAGAAGTGTGTTCTGCAGAGAACATTCTTAAATGGGTTGAGGTGTAATTATCTAAGTATAGCACAAGTCTGGGATGAAAGTCCAGGCTAATACATACATTAGCTTAGTAATGCCACCTGTTAGCCAGATTCTTTGTGTATCGTTACCATGCTTCATGCTTACCTCATAGAGAGCTGCTGCCCTTTGGGCTTCATTCCCCAGCGTAGAAAAGAAGATGGGGAAAGGGGAGTGAGAAGGGCAGATGACTTTTATCTTGCAGGCCCTGCCTTTTTACTTGAAAGGGGGTGTCCTCACCAGGGACTTCAACCAGTACTCCCTGGCTAGAATTGGTCATTCCACCAACTCAGCTGTGAGGAAGGCTGGGTGTGGAATATTACATGGACATATTGCCACCTTGAACAAAACAGTGGTTTGAGTGTCATGAAAGGAGGTGTGGGAAATGGATATTAGGTAAAATTAACAGCATCTATTATAAGGTTATAAAATATTTATGAAGATGCATAACTGGGGGTGCCTGGGTGGCTCAGTGGGTTAAAGCCTCTGCCTTCGGCTCAGGTCATGATCCCAGGGTCCTGGGATCGAGCCCGGCATCGGGCTCTCTGCTCAGCGGGGAGCCTGCTTCCTCCTCTATCTCTCTGCCTGCCTCTCTGCCTGCTTGTGATCTCTGTCAAATAAATAAATAAAATCTTAAAAAAAAAAGATGCATAACTGTCATTAAGATGTAATTTTTCAGGTAATGATTTTTATATTTATCATTTTTTTAAATTGATAGTAGAATGTTTATATTTTCTTCTGAATATACTTCTGGGTTATAATATATGTAGACATGAATGTTTTTATTTATGAATATATAAAAGATACTAATATTAAGATAAATGTTTACTTGTACAAAGATGATACTGGATTTTAATGTTGGTTTTATTAATAGGTGTGTCTTAAAGGGAACGGTGATTATTGTACTTTTAAGCAAGTAATATTTTTCATTTAAACACCACAATTTCCTATATGCTCTTCTCATTTCACTCCTAACAAGTTATTATAGAAGGGCTAAAAAAATTAAAATTAATTATAAATTGAAATTTAATTAAATTAAAACGTTTAAAAAATTAAAATATTAATCTCAATATATTATTTCTAAATCATCTTAGAAAAACTAATGATTTTATCAACTGATGGGCTCCTCTTATGACATTTTTAAATAAATGTACTTTGTGTCTTGAAATCACTATATTTATATTCCTTTATCATATTTTTTAGAAAATTACTATAAAATACGGTTCTACCAAGTATTTAGTGTATCTCTGCTTTTATATTAATGTTTTTATTTTTCCCTCCAACCATTTCTCCAATCAGGCTTCAATGTTAGCTGCAGAAAATGACCCATATGGGCCTTTGCCACCAGGCTGGGGTAAGCTGATATGTTGTTGGTAAAAATATCTGAAGGTATATATAGTAAAGAGTGATTAAATGCTGTGCTCACTCTATTTTTTAGAAAAAAGAGTGGATTCAACTGACAGGGTTTACTTTGTGAATCATAACACAAAAACAACCCAGTGGGAAGATCCCAGAACTCAAGGGTATGTGCATACTAAGGCCTTAACTAAGTCATCTTACGTAGATCTATGGATAGAATCAAGTAAACTTTGATTCTAATATTTTTAGTACCTAGAAAATGTTCACCTTGTGACTGTAACGTTATCTTTTAGCTTACAGAATGAAGAACCCCTGCCAGAAGGCTGGGAAATTAGGTATACCCGGGAAGGTGTTAGGTACTTTGTTGATCATAATACAAGAACAACAACATTCAAAGATCCTCGCAATGGGAAATCATCTGTGTAAGTGCAAACCTGAAGTTCTTAAATGCTATTTAATGAGGACATAAAAATTTAGCCTCAGGTGCTCACTTCAGCAGAACATATACTAAAAATTTAGCCTCAGGTTTAGCAACAGATTGTACTTTGTGGATCAAGAAAACCTATGTAAGTAATAGCCCAGTATACCCATTTTTGATTTACATTACTACAGAATGAATTTGTAGCACATAATGTGTTAATAATAACGATAGCAAATATTTATCTCGTGATTGCTATGTGCAGAGTAGTGCTCTAAGAGTGTTGTATAAACTAGCTCATTTTATCTCCCAGTGACCCCTTGAGAGAGATACTACTATTATTTTCCCTTTTTCAGTGCAGAAACTGAGGCTTATGGAGCATAACTAACTTGTGCAAAACCAGATGGAAGGGAATGGAGCTGGTTTCAGACTAAGGCAGTCTGTTCACAGAGTCTGTGCTCTTAACTGCACATTATGGTACTATAATTCATAAAGGAATGAGATGTTAACACATTTGAATTTTCCAGATAGGGACGCCTGGGTGGCTCAGTTGGTTAAGCAGCTGCCTTCGGCTCAGGTCATGATCCCAGCATCCTGGGATCGAGTCCCACATCGGGGACTTCATCTACAGGATCAAGAAGGAAAACAGATGCTGGGAGGTGGGCAGTGACATTAGGAATTAGCAAAACAAACAAAAAACCCTTTTATGGTTGCTTCTATTTTCTTAGTGATGCAAAGATATCACACCTAAGAGTAAGGATGAAGGTCAGCTCTGTTTTAACATATTTCTATCTAGAAAATTCAAAAAATTTTTTTTAAAAGGAATCCCTTTTTTTTTTTTAAGATTTTTTATTTATTTATTTGACAAAGAGAGCGAGCACAGGCAGACAGAGTGGCAGGCAGAGGCAGAGGGAGAAGCAGGCTCCCTGCCGAGCAAGGAGCCCGATGCGGGACTCGATCCCAGGATGCTGGGATCATGACCTGAGCCGACGGCAGCTGCTTAACCAACTGAGCCACCCAGGCGTCCCTGTCCTCCTTAGTATTAAGTATTATCAAAGGTTTTGTTTTTTTTTTTAATAGTCAGTAATAAACTTAAATATTTCGTTTAACTAACTTCTTTACAAAAGACCCATACATACATGTAATCTTGCTCTTTGTGTGTCCGAGCTGCGCAGGCCCCTTGGCTCACCAAATGTATCTGCTCTCCCAGCAAATAACTTCCCTGTGGTCATTTGTAGGACTCTGGTATACTCCAATTTCATACTGAATATTATATATCCAATTTTATTTCAAATTAATATATGGTTTGTTTGTTTGTTTGTTTTCCTTTAGAACTAAAGGTGGTCCACAGATTGCTTATGAACGCAGCTTTAGGTGGAAACTTGCTCACTTCCGTTATTTGTGCCAGGTACTACAGTGGTAAATAAATCTTATGTTCATAATCATTTAGTCTTATCTTTATGCTTACCTTTACTACAGCTTACATGATATCATGGTATTATTTTTGGTTTTAGTCTAATGCACTACCCAGTCATGTAAAGATCAATGTATCCCGGCAGACACTATTTGAAGATTCCTTCCAACAGGTAAGGAAGATTTTATCAGAATAAACAGTTATATTCTATATATATAAAGGGAGTTAGGGTTTAGAAATTTTAAACTGTGACTGCCACTTACTGAGTGTCCATTATAATAATAGTCATAATATACCCCATCATGTAGCAAGTGATTGCCATATGTTTGGCACTGGCATCTTACAAGTATCGTTTCATTTAATTCATCCTCACAACATTCCTTTGAGATAACTCTTACCATTAAGTCCATTTTAAATGAAGCTTAAACAGCTTCTGGAACAAGTTGACACATCTACAGTTACTTTTCTAAGACTTCATTAACTCAAACTTGTCTTGATAATACTACCAAATTAAAATTAAATCCATATACTCTATTCCATTTAAGTATCCCTTTAGTAACCCTAATGTTCATTGTTACCTCCTATAGGTTTCAGTTTAAAGATTATGATACCAGAGAGACCTCGTTTGAGCCACACTAGTTAAGATGGGAGTCCCTGTTCACCTCCCTCATAGTCCCATTCTAGCCCTTTATGTATTCTTTTCAGTAACACTTAGCACCGCATGACCCATTTTGTCTCCCTTACTAGAGCTCTCATGGGAACACCAGCCACTTCATTTACTGCTGTTATGCTTAGTATCTAGAATAGTGCCTTGCACGTAACAGGTATTCAGTAAACATTTGGTGAATGAATTAAATGTAATGTGTCTGCCTTTGCTGAATCATCTGCAGAATATTTAAAGATAAAAAATCAAAATATAATCAGTTTTTTTTCTGATGATGTGGAGAATTTTCCTAAGTCTTCTCATTCCTGCCACCCTCCCAACAAAGTATTAACAGTGATGAACTGAAAGTCCCTGTGTATACAGGTACACAGGAATTTTTACATAAACAAGCCAAAATGAAATAGTGGCACTCAAAAACTAGAGATGTTCGAATCCTAACTTAATTTTACTAACTGTTGGAATTTGGGCAAGATACGTATTGCAGTTGTTATCAAAACTTTTTGGTTTGAGTTTAATAAATTCCTAGCTTGTTATAAGCTGTTTGAGCTTTTTTGTAGTAAGTGTACATCATCCAGATTCATGAAAGACTATTTTGCTTTGTTCTCTGGTGTGAGGAGAAGCATGGTCTGTTTGACAAGTGTAAATGCCTATGAGGTGAAGTCCTGCTGGTGAGCTCTGCTGTCACCCGGACATGGCGGTCTTGGCTTTGGTTTTGACATGTGTGGTGGAAGTAATTGTAACCCAGAAGTAAAGCCTGTTTGCTAGAATCCGAATGTAAGCTTTTAAGGATTATGAAAATTGGGTTTACATATTGTATAAATCCTTTGCTTTAGCTGAGTTCCTTTTGTACTGAGAAATGGAATAGTGGTATAAGCAGGGCCCAGAACAAGCTCTTTTGCTTCTCATCAAATGTTGAAAAATTTACAAGTCACTTTTTACAAGATATTGGTAAAATTTGAGGAGCAACAGGGGAAGGAATATTTTATAAACTTAATAGCTTTCTGTGTCACCCTTTCTCTCTTGCCACTAACCCAAAGTAGAACTACCATTTAATAGTAGAAGAGGGGAAAGAGATTTTAGAAGGTGAATCACAGAAAGCTTAATAGAGTAAGGTATAATATATCTACTAGTTCGTGGAACACATCAGCCTATCTTGAGTTAAAGGCATTGTTGTATGAGATAAGGAAATGTGTAATTTTGGAAATGCAGATGAAATTTAAATTGAATTGTTTTGAAAGAAGCCTATGCTGTATATGAGTGTTTTAAGTATCCATGTTTTTGTTTTTAATTAGATTATGGCATTAAAACCCTATGACTTGAGAAGGCGATTATATGTAATATTTAGAGGAGAAGAAGGACTTGATTATGGTGGTCTAGCAAGGTAAAATAAAAAACACACATCTGCTTTGAAATAAGTATGTCTCCATTGTATGCAATGGATGTATTCTTGAAAACATACATTTTTTCAGTAGCAATCCAAAATTATTTTTGAAAAACAAAAAATATTAGTGCAATTCTAAAGGTAAGCATTACTATAACTATCGTGGTTATCCTATACATTTTCTCTGCATATATAAAAATTTGTATGTATGTGTAATATAATACATATTTGCTGGTTTTTTTAAACAGAATCGATCATACAACATGCACAATATAGCAACTTCATTTTATTGTTTTGTATTTCATGGACATCTTTTCATATCCTATATGCAGCTAATTATACTCCTTTATTTAGTGGTGCTAATACTCTCTTTTATTTAATGGATGTGTAATATTACATTTTATGTAGATACCGTAATTAATAGATCTGCATACATAAGGTTCTTAAGTTTTGCCATATAACAGTGTTTTATGTTTGTGTTTTAATCCAGTCTGAGTCCTTTTGAGAATAGTTTTTCACATTCATTAAATACATTGTTAACAGTGGAAAAGGTGAAGCAATATGAGTGGGAAATCCTTTTAATTTTTAATTTTTTTAACGAATAACTTTATAAAAATTTTTGCTTTGCCCAAACCTAATTTGACAGCAATTTGTTTTTTAGCAGAACACCCTCATTAAATCTTTTAAAAGAATTAAACCTGCTTTTCATAGGAACAGATCTTTTTAAACTAATATTTCAGAGGTGTACAGAATTACAAAATCACAATTTCTGTACAGCGGGCAAAAGGAGATAGATGGGAGCATATTTGTGGGATTATCAGAGTTGGTTAATTAGCATATTTTCATCTCTAGTCCATTATTAAGCTTTTTCAGAAAAGAAACACTACCCATCACAATAAATGTTCATATCACATCTATTGTGATTTATCTCAATTTCAGGAATGTTCAGACCTTAAAAAGATCTACCTTAGAAATGAAATACGGTTTTATTTTTTACAGTGTCTGACTTTGTAACATTCGTATGTTTGTCTGTACTTACAGTTACCTCAGCTGTTTGGGTTTAGTTTTATGTTATGAGGGTTTTAATGCATATATTCAGTTACTCCATAACATGATTTTCTTCCTCCCGAATTCTTAATTTTGATTCATGTTTTCATGTTTTGATTTATTCAGGAGTTCACAAGGGTGATACACTCCTTTAGTTTTGCATGTTTGAAAATGCGTTTTCTGTTGCTTTTGTATATAAACAACTTCACTAAATACAAATTTCTTATGCAACAGTAGTTTCTCCACTGCTCTGTAGACATTACTTCACTGTCTTCTAGCACTGAATGTTAAAGCAGGTGAAGTAGAAGGCCAGCCCCTTGTAGGAAACTTTTTTTTTTCCTTTGGATATCCACACAGTCCTTTTCCTTGAAGTTCATTAATTTCGTTATTGATTGTTTTATATCTTTTCTTAGGAACATATTAAGATCTTTCTTAACTTAAGGGAAATTTTCTTCTATTATGTCTTTGAATATTTTTTCTGTTCCATTTGTTCCATTTTTCTTCAGGAACATCAATCATGGGTATGTGGAATCTTCTTTGTCAGTCTTACATGTCTGTCATCTTTTCTCTGATTATTTTTATCTTTTCAGTTTTGTTTTGATTTTCTCAAACCTGTCCTCATGTCACTGTATGCAGTACTGCCCTACATTTTGTTGCTTCTAATGTGATTTTTCTTCATTAGTGGCTTTACTGTTTTCTTCTCTAGGCTCTGCTACCTCATCTGTTGTCTCATAATTTTTTTAACCTCTACTATCTCTTTAGTTTATTTGAGAGTACAGTAAAGGATATACTGAAAGTGAACTCTTGCACTTCTTGTTAGTTAGAATTTTTCTTTCTTTCAGTGTCAGGGTATATAGGTCAGATACCAAGTATAGGCATTCTTCTTTTGAATATATTCAGTTTTCTCTGGGCTGCTGTTTGCTAAAAGTGATCTGCAGCAACTAGAAAGTTTATTTCTAGGTTTTTGTTTTGTTTTTTTGTTTTTGCATCTGAACCCATTATCACAGATCTGTCAGTCCTTTCCCCTGGGGGCTTGTTTTACCTGAACCCTGTCACAGTGGGAAGTCACTTGACTCAGCTACTACTTTGGGATTGGATTTAGTTTTGTGAATTGGTGTTTATCATTTATTATTAGTTGATTTTGGTTAGGGAAAGACTCTCTTCTCTACCGGTCAGGCAGTTTCTGAGATGGTATTTTTAAAGCTTTAGAAAACCTTTTGAAAATGGGCTTCCAGGCCAGATTTAGCCTGCCTTATAATGGCTCCCATTGTGATTTTAAATTTTTTTCAATTATTTGACAGCATTAAAGAAAATCACTAGATTATGCTTAAGAATCAAGATTTCTGGCTTCTCTTTAAAAACCCTAGACCCACATTCCCACCTTCTCACATGGCATCAATTGGCTGAATCTGCAAAGCTGATCAGCCCTGTGGGATAGATAAACTTTTTCACTCTGCACACCATGGCACTGTCATCTAAGGACAGTGATTATCTGCCTAGAAAGAATTCTTCTTAAGGGGGGGGATTGTGGCTAAGTAGAGAATGTGAAGCCCATACAGAGAAATATGTGTACTGATCACTATAAGCATTTGAGCTTGGAAGCCTGCTTAGAAGAAATTACTATTAAAGAAAGTCTTGCAGATTGGGTTTATTTTGTGATATGAACTATTAATCTTTTATCTAGTTGGATTTTATTATTAGACTTTGCTAAATAAGGGGAAGTAGGTGGTAATACGTTAGAGAATGCTTATCACATTTAAAGATGCCATGTTTTTAGTTTCAGTTCCATTTGTAATTTGTGGGCAATAAAACTAAAACTGTTGCATAGTGGCAGTGCTGTGTATGTCAGTATCGGCAGCAGATACTTACTAAAACTGACTGCAGGTAGATCCTAGAATGCATATGAGTTAAGGATACAAAAATGTATATGAAGACATGGCTTTTGCTTTTGAGGAGCTTTTAGTCTAGTTGATGGGCAAGTCATGTGCAGGAAGATGAATAATACCGTGATCATTATCACAGTACCACAAAGTATTCAGTGATTGATACAAACAAATACGCTGAAAGTTGCTTCAAAAAATTGAAGTGGGATGCCTTCCACTCTATGTGTGACACACATAGAGTCTCAGTTGGACTGAAAGCAAAAGTGGAACCTACCGAGGCTGAGTTGACACTGAGGAGACATACCCAAACAAAAGTGTGGCAGAGAAATAATCCTGTTATCTGTGAGTAGCACCGAGTTTATAGTTGGGCATCATAGGAATTGCAGGTAACCGAGTGGAGGGCCAGATCTTAGGAGGACTTAACTGGAGGGCCAAGGAATTGGTCAGCAGAGTTACGAAAGGCTGTTGAGCAGAGAGATGATGTGTGCATGGGTCTATTTAAGATTTGTTTTTAAATTCATGTATGTATGAATGCTAAAAAATAATATAATTTTTTTTAGAGAATGGTTTTTCTTGCTTTCACATGAAGTTTTGAACCCCATGTATTGCTTATTTGAGTATGCTGGCAAGAACAACTATTGTCTTCAAATAAATCCAGCATCAACCATTAACCCAGACCATCTTTCATACTTCTGTTTTATTGGTCGCTTTATTGCTATGGTAAGTCCTTATTTTCTTCTGTTTATTTATTCATGTATTTATTTAACTTATTTCAGAAGTATTTTGGAGAGGACCTAATAATCCATGTTATCCTTGGTTACGTGTATTCACACATTTTGTTACCAAGGAAGTTTGCCTAGAAAGGAGAGTACCATATTTTTGGAGTACCTGTATAAAATCAAGATTATGAATATAAGGATTGTTGATGCAGCCACTTAGTCTTTAAAAGTCCTTTCATGGGCGCCTGGGTGGCTCAGTGGGTTAAAGCCTCTGCCTTCAGCTCAGGTCATGATCCCAGGGTCCTGGGATCAAGGCCCGCATCGGGCTCTCTGCTCAGCAGGGAGCCTGCTTCCTCCTCTCTCTCTGCCTGCTTGTGATCTCTGTCTATCAAATAAATAAATAAAATCTTTAAAAAAAATAAAAGTCCTTTCATTTTTTATTTTATTTATTTATTATTTTTTAAAGATTTTATTTATTGCCAGAGAGAGAGAAAGAGCACACAAGCAGGCAGAGTGGCAGGTAGAGGCAGAGACAGAAGCAGGCTCCCTGCCAAGCAAGGAGCTGGATGCGGGACTTGATCCCAGGACTCTCAGATCATGACCTGAGCCGAAGGCAGCGGCTTAACCGACTGAGCCACCCAGGAGTCCCACGTCCTTTCATTTTTTAAATTAAAGTTTAATTATGGTGTGGCTACTTCTGAATAAAAAGAAAATCTGAGTTGTATTTGCACTTGACTGATGTTTTGGGAATTTTTAGAGCTTTGCAGAAACTCTAGTGGATTTCCTGTCTTTTCAGAAATGTTTGTATTTATTTGTACTTTCTATTCACTTAGCAAATATTTGTTAAGCACCGACTATGGCATCATTGTATGACAGAGATGAGACGATGATAAAAAGACACAGTCCCTGCTCTCAGGGATCTAAATTCTATCAGAGGGAGACAGAATAACACATAAGTATGTGCTGAGGGAAAAGGAATGCTGCTTTTTTATATGGCATGATTAGAGGTGGACTTTTGGGGAGGGGGTAACACATGAACAGAAATGTGAAAGCAAGGGATTGAATGATGCATATATCTTGGAGAATAACATTCTAGACATAAAGGAATGGGAAAAAAGGTTCCAATGTGGAATTATATTTTGTTTTTGTTTTTTTAAAAGACTTTATTTGACAGAGCACAAGTAGGCAGAGTGGCAGGCAGAGGGAGAGGGAGAAGCAGGGTCTCCTCTGAGCAGGGAGCCCAATGTGGGACTTGATCCCAGGACCC
>ML100316.1:20949-65291 GCA_003697995.1 Taxidea taxus jeffersonii | reverse complement strand
AAAAAAAAAAAAAACTCCTCCTACTTATCCTTCAAAATTCCAATGTAACACTGTCAATTTAAACCTTTTATGTATGTTGAATCTTTTTGTTTTATTGTATGTTTTATTCTGAATTAGAAATAGATGTTTACATACAATGGAATATTACTCAGCCATCAGAAAGGATGAATACCCACCATTTGCATCGACATGGATGAAACTGTAGGGGATTATAATAAGTGAAATAAATCAAGCAGAGAAAGACAATTATCATATAGTTTCCTTATTTGTGGAACATAAGGAATATCATGGAGGATGGCAGGGGAAGCGAGGGAAAACTGAAGGGGAAGAAATCAGAGAGGGAGACAAACCATGAGAGACCCTGGACTCTGGGAAACAAACTGAGGGTTTCAGAGGAAAGGGGAGTGGGGGGGATGAGGTAGCTGGGGAATGGGTATTAAGGAGGGCACATGTTGCGATTGAAGACTACATCAAAAACTAATGATGTACTATATGTTAGCTAACTGAACATAATAAAAATAAACAAATAAATAAATATTAGTTGATTTATGTCTTTCTTTAGATTTAAAAAACAAGGGTTATAGAAACCATTAAATTCATGTCAAATGTGGAGAATTTTTTTTTAAGATTTTATTTATTTATTTGATAGACAGAGATCACAAGTAGGCAGAGAGGCAGGCAGAGAGAGAGGAGGAAGCAGGCTGTCCACAGAGCAGAGAGCCCGATGCAGGGCTTGATCCCACGACCCTGGAATCACGACCTGAGCCGAAGGCAGTGGCTTTAACCCACTGAGCCACCCAGGCGCCCCAAATGTGGAGAATTTTTATGAAATTGCTATTGCAGAAAAAGTAACTGAGAACTTAATTCTAAATTATGCTCCCTAGAAGTTGACATTATTAGACTTGGAAGCCAAACACACAGTCTCCAGTTTATGGGTATATTACATCTTGGATCTTACAAAGCAATGTACTAGGAATGAGTGAGTTTATAGAAATATTTGTAACTTGTATACAAGGTACTCATAAGTTCATTGGTAGTACAAAGCTAACACTTCAAGTGTAATAGTTAATACATTAACTATTTAATGACTTCCCTTTTATTTTTCTTGAAACTCAAAGAGTCTCTGTATGTAGACATTTGGCTTATTGCCACATTCCCATTTACAGTATCATTATTACTGTGTCAATCCATTGCTTTTGATTCCAGTCCTTTACAATGGTACATTTGCTGTTTCTTGCTTTCAGTGTTTTAAAGTTGTATGTTCTTATGTCTTTATTGTGTTAAAATATTTCCTCACTCCCTACCTGTGGATAGTCAGCAGAGTCACGACTTACAGCTGGATGGAATTGTTAAAACATCATCTGATTCTTCTTTGTTTGTTTTTTAATAACAGAGCAAACTGAGGAGGAGAGAAGTGTTTTTTGTGACTGTGTGCAGCTGGTTGGTGGCTAAGCCAAGATCAGCTGGTCTTCAGACTTATTTCCAAACTTGGTACCCTTTCCATTGCCCACATGACCTCCTTCTATTAGCTCATCTTCACTGATCTCTTCCTCCCTCCAAACCTCTTCAGAGAAATCAATTCACTTCATCAGACAGTATCTATTCTTCCTGTTTCCTGTATGCTCTTGGGTATTGGGGTAGAAAATGTTAGTCCTTATTGAATTTTCTATTTCCTATTCTATATTTCATCTTTCACATTACTTCTATAAAAACTGAAATGCTGCTTTTATTTTAAAATTCTTGTAACTTGGATAAGGTTTCTGATTCCCTTATTTGATTGTGTGGTTTTTCTATATTCTTACTGACCTACCTCATTTACTTATACCATCTATTTTTTATTTATAGTTAAAATATATGATCCTCTCATTTTTCTTTCCTTCACATTTTATTTAATAGAAGATAATCCTAAACTTTGGTTATACATTCCATTTCCTTAGAAGATATTATGGGTTACTTTGAGTGTTAATATTTTTTAGTTAAAAGAATAACTTCTTTCATACACTACTTGAATATCAAAGTCAGAAGACTCATGATCCAAGCTAATTTCCAGTGTTATCATTCCCTTTAAGCCACCCTCCCTCTGTGTTCAAGGTTTGCTTGAAGGCACCCAAAGATAGAGAATTTAGCATTTCTATGAAATTCTAACTGCCTCTGGACACATTACCTTTTAGAATATTCTTTTCATCCAGTTGAATCAATCTCTCTTAGTAATATAATTCTGACTTCAGAGCCATAAAAAACAACTCTAGTTCTACTTTCAGCCAGCTGATCATGTATTTGAAAGCAGCTTTCATTTCCCCCTGTGCCTGTTCTTCCTCAGGCTAGACATTCCCATTTCCTACAAAACATGGTCCAAAAATTTGGTTTTAAGTAACCTCATCATCCTGATCACTTGTTAAAGGGCCCAAAAGCGACCTCAGTTTGGTAGGTTAGCTCTGACCAGGGAGGCAGAACTCCCTTTCTTCCTGATCTTTGCAGTCATGCTTTTCATGTTGACCGCATTGCTATTCATTCACACTGAGTGGCTTGTTACGGATTGAATTGTGTCCCGCTGTAAAAGATATATTGAAGTCCTAACTCCCAATATCTCAGAATGTGACCTTGTTTAGAACCAGGGTTTTACAGAGGTTATTAAATAAAATGAGGTCATTAGGGTGGGCCCTAATCCAATGTGACTGGTGTCCTTATGAAAAGGGGAAATTAGGACACAGAGACAGACACGCACAGAAGGAAGATGATGAGAAGATGCAGGAAAAAGATTGTCATGTGACTACAATGATACATGGACAAGCCAAGGAATGCCCAGGATTTTTGGCAAGCACTAGAAGCTAGAAGCAAGTAAGATTTCTCCCTTAGAGACATCAGAGCTTGGTTCGGCTGACACCTTGATTTCAGACCTCTGGCTTCCAGAACTGTGAGACAACACATTTCTGTTTCAAGTCACCTGTTTTTGTTTTTTTTAAGATTTTATTTATTTATTTGACAGAGAGAGATCACAAGTAGATGGAGAGGCGGGCAGAGAGAGAGGAGGAAGCAGGCTCCCTGCTGAGCAGAGAGCCCGATGCGGGGCTCGATCCCAGGACCCTGGGATCATGACCTGAGCTGAAGGCAGAAGCTTAACCACTGAGCCACCCAGGCACCCCAAGTCACCTGGTTTTTGATACTTTATTATGGCTGTCCTAGGATGCTTAATACACTGTCCTTTTACCAAAGCTCTGTGCTTTTTATTCCCTACTCTGTCTCTCTCAATACTTTCTTTCATAATAATGTTCTGGCCCTTCAAATCCATGTGAAAAGGTATTTCTTTCTTCTAAGTTTCACTTTTGTTTGATTTGGTTCGATACTGAAGCCAAATGAGCTCTTTTATGTCCTGTTTCTGTCATGTGGGTAATTGCTATCTGTCCTGGCATAGGTACTCTGAGAGTTTCTGAGAATTCTTATTCAAACCACTGCTAAAAGCACTGAATGATATACAAGAGACCCTCTTGGAATTTCCTTTATGTCAACACTGATTTTTCTTTTTTACGGCAGTTTTTCAACCCCATTTTAAAGCTAACTAATTTCTGTAATCCAGTTTATAGTTCTTTGTTTTGAACACAAGAAAAATTTTATAAAAGACATTGTCTAACATCTTGCTGCAATTATGATATGCCACGTTTATATCATTCCTTCTTGCCAATTTAGTAACTCTACCAACAATTAATCTGGGATGATTTATTCTTCATTATCCCCATTTTCTTTTCATGTATTACAAACACAGTTTTTAATAATTCAGTCAAGAATTTTGCCCAAAACATATATCAAATCTTTTGGTTTGTGTTTTGTAAAATCTGTCTCTCCTTTTTGGAAATGTGAACCACAATGGCTTATCTTCTGTTTTCCCTGGCTCCTCATAGATTCAATTCAGAGAATTTGTTTATATCTCCCAGTCTTACATCCCTTCCCTTGAAATATCCATATACATTTTTGTCCAGACCATGAGACTTAAGTTCCTTTACAATTATACACTTATAATCTCTACATTTATCTTGGTTTTAGTTCCCTCTTATTGTGTCTTTTGACCTTTTCAAGCTGACGACTGCTCTTCTTGACAGAGAAGATGAAAGCATGAGTTTAAACTAAAGTCCTATGCATATATATTAACATCTGATAATAATTGCATCTTAAATTTCTTACCTTGTGAAATAACAAGAGCATTTTGAGACATATGTCATTCTGTAGATGGGCAGCTACTGTTATTGCATATTTTCTTGCTTAAATTTTTACTTGATGCAAGGATCAGTAACTGAATATTTTCTTTAAACATCCTTTTTTGAAGGTTGATTATAGTTTCTCTTGCCAAGAAAGAAAGACTTGTGTCTACTTGATAAAATTTCAGAATGTCCTGGTATAGTCTAGTACATTTTAACTAGATAACTTTTAGAAGAGGACAGAATGTGGGTCAATACTAAAATATTAGTTACATGCATTGTCATATGCATTGCGTGTGAGACTTATGTACCACACTAGAGGAACTAAGTCTATACATAATACAGGAAAATACCTAAAGGCATAGTTGTTTAAGGAGCATCACATAAAATTTGACTTGACTTAGGAAATCAAGTTCAAAATAGGTGCATTGTTAATGGGAAGGTACCTGTAAGAAGCATTGGACCTGGGAGTAGATTGTCCTTGTCAAATTTTGGAAATTATTGGCTAGGCCTGACTATTACCTAAAGTAGGATGTGGCAACCAGATGGTTAAAACCTGACATAAGGCCTTCCACCACTCAATGACAGCCTGACTGGCAGCAGAGCTGCAGCTGGCCAAGCAAGTAACAGCACAGAGGGCAGGTAGGAAGTGATAGTCCTCAGGCACACTTCAAACAAACAATTGGCATTGGACCCAGAAAACCCAGAGCAGGTCATGTTTCAGTTCTGTTCGACAGATATTTACAAGGTAGCTGCTATGTGCCAGACATTGTGCTAAGTTCTGGCAATCCAGGTAGGCAATAAATAACCCAACACTTGGGTGGTATTCAGAGTAAGATCTTTACTCCCTGAGAAAGGAATGTTGGAAACATAAAGGCAGGAATACAGTCCTCTCAGGGAAGCTGGAACTCCAAGAAGGTATCAGAATAAATATTGAAGTGGTCACATAGAAAGATCTTAGGATGGGGAGCTCAGGACAGGGTGTCATCAAAATGAGATCTCTGTTGGGTGTGCTGAGATGTGACTACAGTAGCTTAGGAGGCACTTAGGGGTCAGCCTTTTGTTATCATAGCCTAGGTTCAACTGTAATTAGAGTGCTGGCCAGGGCATCTACTTTTAAGTCAGAATGGCCAGAATGGACGAAAGTGTGGTGTGGTGGAGGGACAAGGTGAAGGGGTATGCCAAGGATGTTTCTATACTTCTTAATCTGGGAACTTGAGTATAATTGCACCTGTTGATAATTTCTAAGTCACTATTAATTATCTGCAGTATTTCTTTTGCATTTGTTAGCATCAATTGTGGGCTAGATGGCTAGACTTACCCATTAAAGTGGTGGTATATTCCATAGGTCCTTCCTGGGAGATTCTAGGAATAGAAGATGAGTCAAAAGAAATAACGTGCCCCTCAGAAAATTTTGGAAGATTTCAACCTTGAGAAATGCAGGGACCCAGGGAAACCCTGAAGTCCTCCCATGATGTTATTGATCCTATGATCACAGCTACTTCTACACTCCTTTTCTATTATTAAGACACCTCTGGCCTGATAAGGCTTTAATTAAGGATGTGACTACTTTTAAATTTCTTTTATTGTTACAAACTTGGCTAAAAAGCATTTGTAAAAAAATTACTCACTGAACTGTCCCCTTATGTAGATGGTTATCATCTGAGTAACCAACACCATTTTTCTCTGAAGAATTATCTGAAAACATATTTGAGAGGCAGGGACACATTTTATCCAGTATTTGAGATCGCAATAGTAGATAACTGATACTACTCAAAGATCTGGTGAGATAAGTCTATTTTTGAACATGTCCTTGGTAATAGTAAAATGTGCCATTTTTCTTGTTATTTTCACTAACAGACTTCTTGATTAATCTGATATTGCTGTCGGAAACAGACTTCACTTTCTCTTAGGAATGAAAACTTAATGGGCATCTTATTGACTGCCTTATATGACTTTTCTCTAGCTAATATACACTCAACATGCTTTTAGCTTCTTCTTCTAAAGTAAGTGAGAGAATATAAAACAGTCCTCAGCACATTATTTTGTGCTCTGAATGTATAGTGGGTGTTCCTTTTGACAAAGGGAACATTCTTTCAAATAACATGAAGAACAACATGGCCATTCATTCTAAACAAAAGGTCTAAAAGTCGTACTACTCTTCCTTATTTTCTCCTCCCTTCTCCTCTCCCTCTCCTCTTGTCTCTCTCCTGTGCTTCAGCAACTATATTTTGAGGGCTGACTCTGGATTGGCACTGTACCCAGCCAACATGGGGCTTACACTTCACTGGGAGAGATAATTGCTAAGCAAGTAATTATTAAAGTTAATTTTTGAGAAATTATAGCTCTTCTTATTACCAACCAGCTTTCTCTCCTTAGTGATCTGAAGCCCCTCATTCTGTGACCTTTGCATGTACCTAACAAATCCCTGAGCTGTTTTATGGAGGAAGTCACAAAACACATTGATTGAACCTCTTATAATTTACAAAGTCCTTTGTCATCACCTATGGCCCTCAGGGTTAAAAACTGTATTATAAATCTTAAATGTATTTCCAAGATAGCTCTTTTTAATCA
Source organism: Taxidea taxus jeffersonii (assembly GCA_003697995.1). Taxonomy (NCBI): domain Eukaryota; kingdom Metazoa; phylum Chordata; class Mammalia; order Carnivora; family Mustelidae; genus Taxidea; species Taxidea taxus. The sequence goes on along the minus strand of ML100316.1, from coordinate 58,527 downwards.
TTCCTACTCTTCTTAATCATCAAACCTCAACTCCGTGCAATTTCTCATTCTCTTCTTTCATGGGAGGTCAAGGCCAACATAATTACATAATTCTTCATCTCAGAATTTCTCTGTATCTAGCTCAAGATTTATGATCCAAAGATCTGTTGATTTTTTTTTTTTTACATAAAAATGTCTCCTTTCTTCACTTAGAATAAGTATCACTTTTCCTTCCTGAGGACTTGCCCTATCTCATGTTTTCTGATATTCTTTGAACATTTATTTATTTATTTGGGAAAGCAAGAAAACACAGAACCTTGGATTGTATTTTTTTTATTCAAAGTCAGTTAGCCCACATACAGTACATCGTTAGCTTCAGATGTAGTGCCCAGTTCATCAGTTAGGTATAACTCCCAGTGCTCATTATATCGCATGCCTTCCTCTACCAATTACCCCATCCTCCCACCCACCTCCCCTCCAGTAACCCTCAGCTTGTTTTCTTTTCTTTTTTTTTTTTTGTCTTAGGAAAAACACACATTTTTTCCCTCAAGACAGAGTTTTTTTTTTCTTTGCAAGCATAGTATTCTCTTATTTCCCCATATTTTCCATATTCAATGAAGTGAATTCTATGAATAATTCAATAGAGTGAATTCTAATTTATTTTATTTCTTTTTTTGTTGTATAAATTTTTTATAAATTTCTTTTTTCTTTTAAATTTCTTTTCAGGGTTCCAGAATTCATTGTTTATGCACCATACCCAGTGCTCCATTTACAATAGCACTAAGAACCATAAGATACCTGGGAATGAACTTAACCAAAGACGTAAAGGATCTGCACTTGAAGAACTTCAGAACACTCATGAAAGAAACTGAAGAAGACACAAAAAGATGGAAGACCAGTCCATGCTCCATAGATCAGAAGAATAAACATTGTTAAAACGTCTGTACTTCCTAGAGCAATCTATACTTTCAGTGCCATCCCAATCAAAATTCTACCCAATCAAAATTTCAAAGAGCTGTAACAAACAATCCTAAAATTTGTATGGAACCAGAAGAGACCCTGAATTGCTAAGGAAATGTTGAAAAAGGAAAACAAAGGTGGGGGCATCACATTGCCTGATTTCAAGCTATGTCACAAAGCTGTGATCACCAAGACAGCATAGTATTGGCACAAAAACAGACACATAGATCAATGGAACAGAATAGAGAGCCCAGATATGGACCCTCAAATCTATGGCCAACTAATTTTTGGAAAAACTATGTAATGGAAAAAGGACAGTCTCTTCAATAAATGGTGCTGGGAAAGTTGGACAGCTATATACAGAAGAATGAAATTCGACCATTTGCTTACACCATACATAAAGATAAACTTTAAATGGATGAAAGATCTCAATGTGAGATAGGAATCCATCAGGATCCTAGAGGAGAACATAGGCAGTAACCTCTTCGACATCAACCACAGCAACTTCTTTTAAGATATGTCTCCAAAGGCAAAAGAAACAAAAGTGAAAATGAACTTTTGGGACTTCATCAAGAACATTTATTTGTTTTGTAAGTCTTTTCTCTCACCCTATCCCTACCTGCCTCTGCTTTTTATCATCCTTTTATTGTCCTTTCTCCACACCCTATACAAGGTCTCCAATATCCTTCATATTTAAAAAAACAAAAGGCAAAAGAAAACCACCAACACAAACCCCTACTAATGTCTTGTGCTATTCATTAGTTTATCTTACTATTTCCTTTCTGAGTATTTCAGTCTGCATTGTTTGTTTCTCATACCTTACCATTCACTTATTACCCTCCTCCCAGACTTTGTAACTAGCAATATTTTCTTTTGAAGGTGCTATTGAATGACTGCTACCTATTACTTCATTCACTTACTGAAGAAACAATTACTTGAATGCTCTTATGTGTCAGGCATTATGGTAGGTGTGCAGTAAGACCCCAAACCATGCCTTTGGGGGAACATCTGCACTGAAGTATAAATTAGAACAGATGTGGTAGGTATAAAATATGGTCATTCCCAAATACCATAGCTTTTTTATTCATGTCCACAGAAACAGATGGTTTTCCATATTTTGTTCTTGAAACACTGCTTTATAGAGTCCATGGCATTGCACTATCTAGGTTTGTACTTACCTTCAGGGGGCAGTCCTTCTCTGCCTCTTTCATTGGGTGTTGAAACTCATCATTAGTTTTGCCTGTAATATTATAGGCATAGCCTATTATATCTGTTAAGTAATCTTTTTGATACATTGCCAGCCATAGCTTTGTTAACTACAGCAGGAAGGTGAAGACTGGGAAGACTTGGGACCTTGAGGTATACATGCTCACTGAACACCAGACTCAGAGGGATAGATCTAGCAGTAAATCATGGTAAAATGTATAGTCAGGCAGGGTAGCATTGAATACAAAGAGAGGGCAGATGCTCAGTCATTGCGTTGCTATGCAAGACACATTACACATGTAGGACATGAAGATCTTGGAAATTAAGATACTTGATAGTTCTCCAGAGCTATCTTAGTTGCCTCTTATTTACCATGCCTCCATTTTCTCTACATTATCTCCAGATATGTCTTGGTGAATCATGTCTTTTTAAAGATCTTTGGTAACTCCTACCATTTGAAAGTCCCTATGATTTGGTTTTAAGGCTCAATTCTCCACTTTTTCCCACTTAGGTACTATGTTTTAACCAAACTGTTGTACTTGATAACTCACAATACATTCCATGGTGTTTTCCTCTTTGTCTTTGATTTTCCAGTTGTTCTTTTCCCTATAAATATACATCCCAACTTTTTATCTCTACACATATTTTATCCTTTAAAAAAAATCCAAGTACCTGTTCCTCCAATATGCTCTTGATCTTATCATCCAGGAAGGATTGCATCATTCTTCAAATTCCCAATGATAATGTTTAATTTTTTGACATTTGGAACAATAAAAAATACAGTAAGATATTTGTGTATTTATTTCTCTTATTAGGCAGTGAATTTCCTGAAGAAGACATGTCATAAAAATCTTTGCATATTTATTCAGTTCCCATGATATTGTTTTGCACAATGAAAGTACTCAATAAATGTTTATTAAATAATCCCTTAATGTATTCCTCTTTAAGGGAAAGTTGTTATTATTATTTTGTTTTTTGATTCATATAAATCCATCCTCCTACTTGGAAATAAATTATCTAAATTCTATGTTTTGAACCTATATTAAGCATATGATCCAGTGAATGACAAGCTTCTCTGGGAAATATTAAACTGAGAATGTTATTCTATCTTTTCAATCAAATATAAATTTCCCATTAAAATGGAAAAAAATCATACTTTTAGAACGTTGAGTAGGATGGCATTTTTGAAAAAGCCTCCGACTGCACAAGTATAGATCAATTCAAGGAAATTCTCTGAATCTGAGCCACACCCTTTTCATTTAGTGCCAACTGGGGGCATTTTCATTTACTTTAAGCTTTTCTTTCACAAGTCCTATGATCTCTAAAAACTAATTTTAGGGGAGAGGGTTCACCTAGATAAAGGCTGTTGAGATGGACTACAGAGCAGAGGGCAGTCTGTGTAGGTGGTGGCACATCCAGGCTTAGAGGAAGAATAACTCAGTAATGAGGACCTAGGTGAGTACTAGTTATAGCCAATGAAGGACAAATAGAAGATCAACAGCAACCCATAAAAGTTAGATTTATTGATTCAGGGATATCCAGCTGACTACCAAGTTGAGTTATCATTATTGGAATGTACAAATATGAGGGCTGGAGATGCAGTGGAAAACCAAGGTAAATATTTCTTGGTTAAACACTAAAAATTAGTGTCTGTCATGCTTTCATCTGTAATTGGCTGGCATTAAACAGAAATAAAGATCACTGAACTAAACAGAAGACAATTTTGAAGTCATTTCAAGTACTTGCACAGTCTCCAGCTTAAAGTGAATGAAAACATCCTTTGCTACTTTGTCCATCTTAACAGCCTTGATTTGACTGAACTCTGTACTCTACAATTAGCTTTTAGAGATCACAAGAGTCCTAAATGCCATTTACTTTCCAAAGTTTGGGTTCTTATGTTCTCTTTAATGTATATTCTCTGCTCTTTCTGGAACAGCGTCAACTCTGTCAGTGTGGTCCTTTTCATAGCTCTGGGCTACTTTCCTCCTTTTTTGTCTTACATGGGAAAATTCAATGAGGGAAACTTCAGCAACTCTTTGGGAAACCTACAATGTATAATATCAACTGGTTTCACCCATTACAAATTCATATCCTTTTGCTTTCATTTTGCTCAAATTTATTGTTCCCCTAATCAAAAATCCAAACAAGCTGTTTCAAAATTTCAGTTCTGTAGACTTACAACCTAGGGAACCTACTATTTCATAAATAAAAAAAGATAGTCTATTGCAAATTCACAAACATTATTCATTATTATTTTCACTTGCTAAACTGTATTAGGTATTTCTTTTTCAAGTCAACTCTACCTTCCACTTATAATCATTTAAAGCTCACTGTTTCCTAAAAACAATCAGGCAAGGAGGTGTATTTCCATTTCCAAAAATTAATTTTTAATCTGTACTGAAGTTCTATTCTTTTACACATATACATAACACACCCACACACTTCTCTGACATCTCCAGTCCTATTAAACTTTACTCTTACCTTCCTATCATCATGATGACTATAGCTTCTAAGCCAAAAAGCTGGACATGTCTGACAAACGGTTTGTCATTTCCAGAGCAGGAGTAAATTTTATATATAAAACAGAGGAATTTCTAGTCCTTTTTAAAGTTATATCTATAGCCATTCAGGACATCTGAAATTTAGCTTAGTCTGAAAAACCTCATATGTTAAATAATCACATTTATAGTCCTTTTTTTGCTATAATATATAATTTAGCCCTTGATTATATTCTGTTTTATAATCTACTGTGTAAAAATTTGGTTTTGGGGAGCAAAGTAGAGGTCATGCTTTATGCTCATTTTCATTAAATTTTTTTCTGGACAACTAGATGCTTAATGCCAGTCTTGGGTATGTCTCCACTAACAAAAAACCATATAAAGGCAGTGTATTAAGTGTAACCTAAAATCTTGTTTATCAAGCATTTATACAGTAAATGACTCTTTTCTCAAATGTGTTGTCCTTTTAAATTCCATCATCTATATTATCTTTCTATTGGTTCTATAATAAATTACTACAAACTTACAGGCTTAAGACAACAAAATTTTTTATCTTGCACTTCTGTGGGTCAGATGTACTACAGGAATCTCACAAATCTAAACTCAAGGCTTTGAAAGGGATGCATTCTTTTCTGGAGGTTTTAGGGGAGAACCTTCTTACTTGCCTTCCCCAGCTTCTAGGGGATCTCTATCTTCCTTGGCTTGTGACCTCCTCTCAAAGCCAACAATGTTGCTCATCTTTCTTCTCTCTGATTCTTGTTTTCTAAGTCACATCCCCTTCTCGCTGACCATAGCCACGAGTTTCTCCACCTTTAAGAACTCATGTAATTAGACTGGGCTCACTTGGATAGTCCAAGATAATCAAAGTCCAGCCACTTGAATTAATCAACTGCAAGTTATTCACATCTGAAAAGTTGTTATCTAACAAGATTTTTGTTATCTAATGTAACATATTCACATGTGATTCCACCATTTTTCTGCCTACCACAGCATCTTTACATCTACCAAACTCCTAGCAATTTCATTAGAATCCATAGTGCTCTTTTAAGGTCAGCTATTCTTTGATAAAGCAGGAAAGAATATCCATTGGAAAACAGACAGTTTCTTCAACAAATGGTGTTGGGAAAACTGGACAGCAACATCCAAAAGAAAGAAACTGGTCTACCTTCTTACACCACACAGAAAAATACATTCAAAATGGACGTAAGACCTAAATGCGAAACAGTAAACCATCAAAATCTTAGAGGAGAACAGAGGCAGCAACCTCTTTGACCTTGGTTTCCAGGAATGCATCCATTTTGTCTAGGTTGCTTAACTTATTGGCATATAACTGTTGATAATAATTTCTGATGATTGTTTCTATTTCCTTGGTGTTATTCATGATTTCTCCCTTTTCATTCATAATTTTATTAATTTGGGTCCTCTCTCTTTTCTTTTGGATTAGTTTGACCAGTGGTTTACTGATCTTATTGATTCTTTCAAAAAACCAGCTTCTAGTTTCATTGAGGTGTTCTACTGTATCTCTAGTTTCTATCTCATTGATCTCTGCTCTAATCTTGATTATTTCCCTTCTTGTGTGTGGGGCTGGCTTGATTTGTTGTTGATTCTCCAGTTCTTTAAGGTGTAAAGAGAGCTGGTGTATTCTGGATTTTTCAGTTTTTTTGAGTGAGGTTTGGATGGCTATGTATTTCCCCCTTAGGACCACCTTTGCTGTATCCCATAGGTTTTGGACTGATGTGTCTTCATTCTCATACATATGGTTAACAACTACATGAAAAGATGCTCAACATCACTTATCATCAGGGAAATACAAATGAAAACCATGATGAAATATCATCTCACACCTGTTAGAATGGCTAAAATTAACAACACAGGAAACAACAAGTTTTGGCAAGGATACAGAGAAAGGGGAACACTCTTACACTATTGGTGGGAATGCCAATTATGCAACCACTCTGGAAAACAGTATGAGATTCCTTGAAAAGTTAAAAATAGAACTACCTTGTGACTCAGCAATTGCACTACTATGTATTTACCCAAAAGATAAAAAATGCTGATTTTGATTTGCAGGGATATATGCATCCCAATGTTTATAGCAGCATTATCAGTAGTAGCCAAATCATGGAAAGAGCCCAAATGCCCACTGAATGAAGAATGGATAAAGAAGATGCGGTACACACACACACACACACACACACACACACACAGGAATATTACTCAGCTATCCAAAAAGAATACCTTGACATTTTTACTGATGTGGATGGAGTGTGTTATGCCAAGAAAAATAAGTCAGAGAAAGACAAATACCATATGATTTCAATCATATGTAGAATATAAGAAACAAAACAGATGAACATAGAGGAAAGAATTAAAAAAAAAAGGAAGGGAGGCAAACCATAAGAAACTCTTAACTATAGAGAACAAACTGAGGGGAGATGGGTGGAGGATGGGGGCTAAGTGGGTAATGAGTATTAAGGAGGGCACTTGTTGTGATGAACACTGGGTATTATATGTAAGTGATGAATACTACATATTCTACTCCTGAAACCAGTATTCCACTCTATTTTAACTAACTAGCATTTAAATAAAATTCTGAAACTAAAACAAAGAAAAAGAATCCATAGTGATCCTAATAGCTTCTCTTTTCACCACTACATTTCTCAATGGTATTCTCTTTCTTACAAATTTTTGCCTATGTAAACATCAGTAATAATCTGTTTAAGAAGTATGTTATCTACAACACCCAGTGCTCCATGCAATATGTGCCCTCCTTAATACCCACCACCAAGCTCACCTATCCTCCACCCCCCTCCCCTCAAAAATAGATTGAATCTTCAAGTTGGAAATTATCTTAAAAATTTAGTCTTAAATTTATTTATTTATCTTAAAAAATTAGTGGAGTACAAATTGACAGTTTAAGTACAGAATTTAGTTCTCACGTTTTTTTATTATGTTATGTTAGTCACCATACAGTATGTCATTAGTTTTTGATGTAGTGCTCCAAGATTCATTGTTTATGTATAACACCCAGTGCTCCATGCAATCCATGCCCTCTTTAATACCTGCCACCAGGGCAACTCATCCCCCCATCCCCCTCCCCTCTAAAACTCTCATTTGTTTCTCAGAGTCCCTAGTCTCTCATGGTTCATCTTCCCCTCTGATTTCCCCCCCTTCATTTTTCCTTTCCTTCTCCTAATGTCCTCCATGCTATTCTTTATGTTCCTGTTTGACCTTCCTCATGCTATAAAAATGTATAAATTCAAACACATTCAGGTAGGCACATGTTCTTTAGTCCCCTGTCAATCCCCACCATCTTCTGTCCGATACTCAACTTATTTCATTTGTGCAGACTAATTGCTGCCTTGTTTCCAAAGACATTTGAGTTTGTGATATCTAATCTAGTCAACGTACTGAGCAATAAAGTTAAATATGTAAACAATATGTTAGGGTTTGTCAACATAATTTTTGTCCAAGTATTTACAGTTAAAGAAGTATTATTATAAAACAGATTATTCCATTTGTGATCAACTATTTGCAAATTATTTTTCTACATTTTCATCCTGATTCTATCTGTTTTATACAGGATAAGTCTAATTTTCTGATAATTATAGTGATCAAACCTTTTAATTCCTTTTTTTCCATTATAAATATTCCCTATTCAGTTAACTTTTTTCATGTGATATAGTTTCCACACATTTCAAGTTTTTCAATATCCTTCATATAATGTGGTGACAAGAAATAGTAATAATGCTGCAGATGTTGTCTGATCAGTGTCAGGTACCATACAACTACATATACTTCTATTGACACAATTAACATCAACTTTACTCTTTGACAGCTTCTAATATTCTTCTGGTTCATATCGTACCTGTATTTAACTAAAACTTCAAGGTCTCTTTTGTTCAAGATCTTTTGCTACATAAATGTCTGATACTCCAGTTCCCCTCAAGTCTATAGGTTCATTAATCAGGCAGCAAACATTTATTGAGTATTGGCTACATTAATGACACCATGCTTAGTGCTAAGGGGAGAAAGAATATAACACAGTGGAGGAGCTCATAGTCTCATGAAGGAGAGAAAGAGAGAGAGAGAGAGAGAGAGAGAGAGACAGAGAGATGGACATATATTTTTGGTCCAGAGTGAGAAATGCAGCAAGAGAGTTATTTATAAGGGAGACTTCTACCCAACTAGGAGCAACAGGTGGTTACCAGTGTGTGTTAACAACTTTTAAGTAGAGATGTCATCATCAGATATTTAGGTTTGGAGCTGGTGAGAGAGTTCTTGGCTAAAGTAAAAGATTAGAAGTATAGTAGATGTGTCATTTTGCATCCACTTAATCATTGTTTCTTATTTTTCTCTGGGGATATGAACATTTCCCCTTTGGGCACAGGGCCCAGCCAGGTTTAGACTGCTAATCACCATATTTTATTCTTGTCTTCCCTACCCATGTAACCTGGGTTAATGCATGTCCCAACCAGACCAATATGATGCTCACTCTCTAGAATTTCAGTCTTGACCCCATTGCTGAAACAACTGGGAGCCAATTCATTCAAGTGACTGGGCCCTGAGGAGACTGTCCCTTACTTCTTACAACCCTAGTGCTGCAATCAATTCAGGTCTTTCCTCTTAAACTAAATTCTCCAGCTTTCCTTCCAATTATGAAAATTACTTCATAACCTTACCACAAATTCCTTTCCACTTTAAATTGTCAAAGTGTTTCTATTGCTTGCAAACACACAATTCAATTACACAACGTACATATACAGGGTTGTATCAGCTTAATTTAGTAGTTAATGCTTTAATAGAAGTGGATGGGAAAAGACTACAAATTCTGGAATCAGTTTCTCAGATTTAAAAACTAGCTCTGTCACTAATTACCTTAGTAAACTTAAGCAAAGTACTTTATTTCTTTGAGCTCAGTTTTCATATCTATAAAATAACATTTCTAATAATCCCACATACCTAATGCAGGATTTTAAACATAAAGGGAGAAAATACATGTTAAACACTTAGCAAAGTGTTTGGTACATACAAAGTACTAAATAAATATTGGAATGGAGAGGGGTTAAATGCTGCAAGAGCTAGTGTGGATATCAGTATGGAAAGATCAGAGTAGGGATAGAAAAGATAGGAAAGAGTGAAGTTATATAGTCAGAGGGAGGGGTCAGTCTAGTTGGAGTTCTGGCAAAGGCTATAGAGAGATCAAATAAGAAAAGGGCTAAAATGACAATATTCAGCAACAAAAAAACTGAACAATACAATTCAAAAATGGGTAAAGGACTTGAATAGACACATTTCTCTAAAGAAGATACAAATGGCCAATAAGCACAAGGGATGTTCTACATCACTCGTCATTAGGGAAATGCAAATCGAAACAGCAGTAAGATAATACTTCATACATATTAGGATGGCTACTATCCAAAAAAAAACACCCCACAATCCTCCCTGCCCCCTAAAACAATAAATGTTAGCAAGGATGTGGAGAAATTGGAAGTTGTATGCATTGGTGGTTAAACCCAAAATAGTGCAGCTGCTGTGGAAAGCAATTTGGTAGTTCCCAAAAAGTTAAACAAAGAATTATTATCTTGTGATCCAGCAGTTACACTTCTGCATATGTACACAAAACAACTGAAAGCAGAACAGATACTTGTATACCAATGTCCATAACAGTATAATTCACAAAAGCCAAAAGGTGGAAACAACTCAAATGTCTATCAACTGATGGGTCAATAAACAAAATGTGGCATGTACATATAATGGAATAATCCAGCCTTGAAAAGGAATGACATTCTGGTAATGTGCTAGAACATGGGTCTACTTTAAAAACGTGCAAAATGAAATAAGCCAGGCACGAGAGGACAAATAGTGTATGATTCTACTTACACGAGGTATCTAGAATAGGCAAATTCCTAATGACATAAGGTGGAAGAAGGGGCTGAGAGTAGAGAAGAATGGGAGTTATTGTATAATGTATTTAGAATTTCTGTTTGTGATGAGGAAAACTTCTGGAAATGGATACTAGTGATGCTTTGCATGATACTGTGACTGTACTTAATGCCATAGAATTATACACTTAAACATGACTAAAGTGAGAAATTTTATGTTACATATATTTGCCATAATTAAAAGTAGGCATAAAAATGATTATTGCACATTAAGATATTATAGGTGATCTTTTCTAGTAATTTTCAGAATTAAGGGCAAGAATCACCAGTTTACAGTGTGCTATGAGGAAAATGGGAAGCAAGGAATTAGAGTCACCAAGAATAGCCTCCTCCATAGGATTTGGGTTCTGAAGAAAAAGATATGTAGGGTGACAGCTATAGGGATAATACAGAGTCAAGACAGGGTTTATTGAAGACATGTTGACATATTTGAACATATTTATGTGCTGAAGAGAAGCCATCAAAGAGGGAGAGGTTGATTATATAGCAGAAAGGGGATTGATAGAACCCGGCCCTGAAGATGTAGAATGGAGAGAAGGAAGTAAGGTTTAGTGGAGACGAATGTAAATTTGTGGATTGGGTTGAAGTTTGAGGAATTTTACATGACAAATACTCATTTCTTCTGTGAAGTAGCAGGGGAGGCTGCTAATGAGAGTGAGGCATGTGAAGCAAAGGAGAGAGCCCCAGGTTTGGAATAGCGGAGAGTTGGAGCCTTAGGAAATACAGGAACAGGAAGATTATTGGGTTCACTTTGTGTAGGGTTTTTTGGGCAGGGGCAATAGGATATGTGGGTGAGGAAACTGATATCCAGATTTGGTGGGAGAATAGTTTAAGTGATTGGGGTCCATGCTGGTTAAGGAAAGAAATCAAGTGAGGGGAAAAACAGACCAATCATAGGTAGTTTTTACTTAACTAGGCCAGTAGAATTCTGTTTCTCCTCATGAAACTGATGTGGGAAGATCATTGGCTTTAGAAACCAGAAATTCTGGGTTCTAGATTCAGCTCTGCCACTAACCAGGTATATCACATTGAACAAATCATTTCATATCACTGGACCTCAGTTTCCTTGATGGTGAAATGGGACTGTGGTCAGATTATATCTGAATCTCCTTCTAGTTCTATATTCTGGGACCATAGGTCAGACACCTTGTCTGATTAGTAATTTTCACCAGCCTCTGGAGTGAGAAACTCTTTTATATAGATTTTTTTCTTAACATTGGAATAGATGTTTCTTTTCCAAGAACTTGGCCCCTTACGCACTGTCAGGGGACAATGTAATCCATGTGTTAGCCAATAATAAGAGAACAGCGGAGTTCAAGTGTCCAAGCCATTTACCCCACTTCTACTCATTAGTGTTGGCATTCTTATTGTATAGGTCATCTCAGGAAAGTTTAGTTGCTTTCATTAGGGCAAGCCCTGAATTCTGCTCTCCCCCCCCTTTTTTTTGGTCTCACTACTTGGTCTGCCTTGTAGCATATAATTGAATAAATCAGAAGATTTTTATCAAGAGCTCCATGAAGGTCCCTGCTTCATGCTAGGACATTGGGAATTCAGCATAGTTATGTCATAGCTGTTTCACCCTATGAAATTTATATTCTGGTTGGGGAGCTAAACCCAAGCCCATGAAATCTTAATGAATAACATAAGACAATATATAATTAAATGCCAACATACAAATTAAAAATATCCCGGGGTTTCAGCAATAACAGGTCTTCATTGATCTTTAGGGAAAAATGGGATTTAAATGAGGTCTTAAACACTGGGTAAAATTTGGTGAGAAGTCTTTCTTAACCACAAATTGGCAGAATCAGGCTTGGTAGTGGGAAGGACCTTGCTGTGGTCTTGTCAGTAATTTTCTGCCTCTCTCTCTCACCTGCAGTTTGTTGATAATTCCCTTTTTCAGTTCTCTGTATCTAATTTCTTCTCATCTATCTATAGCTCTTGATACTTCATACAGATATCTTGGTGGATTTTGCTTTTTAAAAATAAGCTGAAGCCCCTCTTTAGGTTTGGGGATGAGGTTGTGGAGTCAGCTGCTCAGATTGCCAAGCCACCTGCATTATTGGCTTTGGCAGGTACTCTCAGGAATTTCTTTTTTAAGATTTTATTTATTTATCTTGACGGACAGAGATCACAAGTAGGCAGAGAGGCAGGCAGAGAGAAGGAGAGAGAGAGAAAGAGAGAGAGAGAGAGAGGAGGAAGCAGGCTCCCTGCTGAGCAGAGAGCTTGATTCGGGGCTCCATCCCAGGACCCTGGGATAATGACCTGAGCCGAAGGCAGAGGCTTTAACCCACTGAGCCACCCAGGTGCCCCAGGAATTTACTATGTTAAAACAGCTCCTCCAGCATTCATAGTACACCTGTTATGTGTTGATAAGCATGCATTCCAAAAATAGCACTTCCTTTGCCCACATCTTTCCCATGTTATATATAAAAGCATATGGGAACAAGGTAAAATTGTATCCATACAAAAGGGACAGGAATGCTTTCTTTTTGATGGTAATGTGGAGCTGGGTGTGAGGTGGGATTACATTTCTTGTAAGAGGCAAAATTCTCACTGCAAAGTGGCTTGCAGATGAATCCAAGACTACAGAAGACATGAGGCATAACACTTAGTTTAAGAACTAACTGAAAGTTCTCAGAATTGATTAGCTTATCTCTATGCTTTGACCTTGGGAGCTGTAAGGCTCAGAACCTTGGTGTGTGGAGATGATTGTCCCTTGACTTTTTATGCCCTCACTGAAATTTAATTCCCTTAAAATGTAGCATGTTTCAGATGGAGAGTATATTTGCCTGCACAGAACTCTTTAGGATCCTGTGGCAGAACAGAAAAGAATTTGAGACAGTTCCCACTTTTATGAAATTAATGGAGGCTAACAGTATACAAATGGAGAAATGACATAATAAAACTTATGAAGAAGTCTATAAACAAGAACAATATAATAATAATAATAATAGTAATAGCAAATACATTTTGAGCACTTACTATGTGTCAGGAACTATCTTAAGTTTACAAAAGCTAGGGGGTAGGGTGTGGGATTAACAGAGGAACATGAATTTGTGAGACTGGGACCTTTACAGTGTTATACTCTAATATTCTTTCCACCTGTCAACTGCTCTTCAGATCTGTTCATTCCTTCATGTGAAAAAATAAATTTCATTCTTTCAGAGAAAACTTCCTCATTTCCAATATATATGCTCCTAGCTGGATACTTAAATTTAAATAAATTAAAATCAAATAAATTGAAAAATTTTTTTCTCACTTGTCTTAGACATGTTTCATTTATTTATTAGTCATGTGTAGCTAGTGGCTATCATATTGGACTGTGCAGATACAGGACATTTCACAGATATAGAATATGCTATTGGATAGTCTTAGCTATGGCATAGGTAACCATATGTGTTAACTATGGTTAACATTAACTATGTGTTATCATAGCTTCCTTATAAAAATCAATGTACCTAAATTACATGTATGACCTATGTCTTCTCTTCTGGATTATATACCTTATGGAGTACAGACTTTCAATCCTCCTAAATGTGGTACATTTATTATTCAGCAGAGCATCTAGCATGTCTGATGTCTGATGCACATACTGTTGACCATTTACCAATGTATAGGAATACATTAATAACTGCCTGGATGGATCAGAAAATGTCTCCCAGAAGATATAACATTTGGATTGAATTTTGAAAGATGAATATGAGCTTGCCAGACTGAAAAGGGGACAGGAACAGGGAATAACTTGATGTGCCTAAAGGAAATACAGTGGGTTAGGAAATTGGAAATATAGTTGTGGAACCCACAAGAGATATGAGGGATGCAGATACAAACTGAAAAGTAGAATAGTCAACTTTTAGATTTGGTGGAAGAAATGGGAGCCACCTGAAGGAAATTATGTATAAGAAAAGATAGGGACAAATTTAATATATTGGAGAGTACTAAGTTTTACAGTAACCAAACAGCAGAAAAAACCAGTGAAGCCAGTTGAGAAGGAGTAATCACAGAGGCAAAGGAAAAGGAAATTTTAAGAAGTAGGAAGTGGTCAGTAGAAGTCATGGAAGATTCAGTGTTGGTCATTAGCACCTAGGGGTAGGCTAATAACAAATCCTATTCTTTTTACATTCTGTAGCACAGTTAACACTGATGATAAATTAACAAAGCCTAGCCATGATAAACATTTTCAGCACTAGTAGATCTCCCTTCCTATTTTTTTGTGGTCAGAAACTACTCTCCTATTCTATCCTGTCAAAAGGAAAAGCTTTACAACTCACTGTCAGGAAGATGTGTGTGACTGATATTAACTTCACATTGAGTTTCTCCCAGGGGCATAAGGAACATTACTTTGCAGGGACAGGTGTCTAAAGCTGAACTTACCTTGTCACTCCTTAAAAAAGAGAAGCAAAAACACAAGGGCTAGATGCTAAAGGGAGGCTGATTATGGTTCTAATGTTGGACTGTCAATTTCCTGAGCGTATGATGTTTTATCATCAATGCCTGACATATAGAGGAGATCTTTAATATCTGTCACACTGGTAAATTGAATGATTCAAATAATTAATTGGACTTTCCTCTGAGTTAATGAATTGTCTGTCACTGAAAATATTTGAACAAAAGTTATATATTCCCTAAAAGAGTGCAGTAGGTAGACTCTATGCATTGGAGAAGATTGAAATAGAGGACTTGGATGCCTTCTTTTTCCACTATGCTCTGGTCAGAATCAGTGAGACTTGTGTTGGACAGAAACTTGAACTTCAAATATAATCTCTTACTTAAAGTGCAAAGGCATAGAAAAAAGGAAATGGTAAGAAAATGATGAGTTTTCTGATGATCTGGCATTCATATTCCTCCACTTGTCATCCAGGCATTCTACACATAGAAACTCACCATAACAGAATTGAGTGTAAGAAAATAATCCACGGATCATGCTCAGTCTCTTGACTGGCCCCTCCCCCCACAGCTGCATAATTTGGCTGAGTGTACCCTGTCACTGTGTCCCAAGCAACAGCAGGTTGGCTGGGTGAAGACATATTCCAGATTTCCAATATAGCTCAGAAAAAACAATGGTGGGATTGATTCATAAATGGGAACCTGTGTCCTGAGTGTTAATTTTGAAAAAATAAACACCTGAGAAAAGTCTAATGGTTTTGCTGTTGCATTTCAGCAGAATTGAAATTTGCCATAAGCAATCTGGAAGTGTGATGATGTTAGAAGGGAAATAATTCTCAAGATGCACAGGACTTACCTGTCAGAGTGCTGACAACTCTGGAATTCTATCTTCAGTGCCATTTCCAAATTGTTACTTAAAGAGAAGACAGGCAAGAGTTCAAAAGGAATCTTACCCTTGACTCCAGAATACATATCCATAATATTTATTGGCATACTAAAAAAAAATTCTATTGGCATACTAGTTATTGTAGACAATAGATAAAAGTTGAAAGCATGAGTTATGACAGTTGCCAACCTAGGTTTGACTGGGGCTTAGCTTTATGATTTTTGGCAAGTTGCTTACCCCCTTCCCAAAATTCCATTTCTTCATCTGTAAAATGGCAATACTAATACATATCTCATGGTTGTTTTTAACAGCAAAATTAGCTATTAATTTTATACAAAGGGATAAATTTATTACTTGATTCTTGAAAAAAGGATATTCCAGAGCACTCAATATAGTAATTTTCATGAGAATTGAAGGTATAACATACAGAAAACAGGTAAATATATTTTGCCATGCTTACAGGGGGGACTGAAAAATCCCCAACCAAATCAAAGAGCTTGCCAATGGAATAAAATTTATTCCAGATTTGCTCCCCCCTCCTGTTGTCTGTTGAGATGACTGGGAAAGCTGATAGCAAGCAAGTGCTACTCCTCTGGGATTGATGAGTCAGAGGCAGAGAGTAAAGAGCAATCTGCTAAGCCTCTGTGATGAGTCCTCCCTCCTCCTGGGTTCTGACTGACTCTTGCCCAGTTTTGCATTTTTCACCATGGAGACAAATATTCTCTGGAGAGAAGTAGGATTTTTCTGGGCTTGTTTATTGCTGCAATAATATCTGACAGGTGTTACACAGCTGCCTTCTTTCCAGCTGCCCCCTTGTCTCCTTGAACTTTGCATAAGCCTAGTTAGTTACCCCAAACTCCATTCCCACTGTGGATAGGACAGTTGCCTGACACCTTGGTCCTTGGTTGGCAAGGACCAAGCTGTGACAATACTGCCACTTTCCCAGTGTGACACTATTGTGTAGTGTTCATAAACTGAGCTTTGTCATCAGACAACCAGTTTCCATCTTAGCTCTTGGTACTTACCTAACTTCTCTTACCCTCAGCTTCTGCTCCTAAAACCAGGGTAATAGCATCTTATGTTTGTAGAAATCAGAGAAGATGGTGGCTTTGAAATAAGCATTTGTTAGCTTTTAAGGTTATTATTATTATTGGGACGCCTGGGTGGCTCAGTTGGTTAAGCAGCTGCCTTCAGCTTAGGTCATGATCCCAGCGTCCTGGGATGGAGTCCCGCGTCAGGCTCCTTGCTCAGCAGGGAGCCTGCTTCTCCCTATGCCTCTGCCTGCCACTGTTTGCCTGTGCTCTCTCTCTCTCTAACAAATAAATAAATAAAATCTTTAAAAAAAAGATTATTATTATTATTATTAAAAATGCTTGCTTTGGAACAACCCACTCTGGATTCCTGGTAAAAGTATGAACTCTAAAAGTAACTTGCTTAGGCTCTTGGCTATGATCATATTTATGTATGTGCCTCTTCCTATAGGCAAAATTTCTGGCCAAACTACTGATTGAAAGACTCTGTATCCTCTTTTACTGCATTTATTATTGCTCATGAATCTATGGGCTGGCTAGGTAGTTCTGGGCACTGCTTAATTTATCACTGCTTAGTTCTGTTAAGTTCACTAATGCATCTTCCATATATTGTTGTATCGGTTAGGAATAGAATGTTTTAGCAAGATCTCACTCATGTGGTCAGCTGATAGTTCCGGTAATGTGGTAGAAGACTGCACTATGTGTTTTTCTCATCCAGCGGGCCAACCCAGTCTTATCCTTCTGCTGGTAGGCCAATTCCAAGAGGAAGAGGTAAAGCATTCAAAGGTTTCTCATGGCCTATGCTTAGAACTAGCATACCATCACTTCTATGCCATTTTATTGGCCAAAGAAAGTCACAAAGTCAGCTCGGATTCAAGAGATGAAAAAATAGATCTCACCTAATAAAAAGGAAAATATGCAAAGGCGTATTGCAAAGGGCACAGATGACGAGAAGATGTGAACATGTGAATTCATCAGTCTATCACATCCTCGTGCTAAATTAGTCCTTAGCCCTGGGCACCTGCATCCTTCTTGTCTCAGTAACTGCTACATAAAGCTAAACTATTAATCCACTCTATTCCATCCAAGGGCTAACATTTTTAGCTTTTTACAGTATGTTAGCTGTCATTGTCCTGGCTCCAATGGAAAAGAAGATATACATAGTATTTTGAACAGCTGAGAGTGACTGATCTTTCCTTCATTTCTGCTTCTCCTTTTCTCTCACTCTCCTACTCCTTACTGAGTGTTCTTTGACCTTGGTAATCTACTCTGAAGAGCCTAATGTAACTGTAGAAAGTGGCAGGGTGAAAACATGGGAGTTAAACCCCAACTTCTAAAAGTTCTCTGTTCTCTGTTTGCTCTTGGAATCACCTCATACATAAAATAATGCACAGTTGTCACTTGCATTCAGTTTTGAGAAATAGTTTCTTTTTTCCTTTCTATATCTGTTGCCAATATTTATTTCTCACCATGGGGTGATTGTTGGAATTCTTTTTCCATACTAAGTATATTTTTATTCTTTCTAGATCCACCATAGCCAGTGTCTCAGGGCTCACTTCCCAGATGGCAATTCTGTAAATGGTCTGTGGATGTCACTTATGTGTCTGGAAGCATAAAACATAGTCAGGAGGAGGGGAAATGGAAAGCAAAGCACCAAAGGAAACGTGTGACTGTCAGTCATGGGGAGTGATGTTCAAGGACCAGTAAAAAAAGGGCAAAAACACACAAAGACCTACCCTGGAAGGGTTGAGTCCACCAAGTCTGAGTCTCAGGGAATTAAGGTTACAAAGTGACATGAAGAGCCAGAAGCATGATTCCTACACCCACAGATTTTATAATCTGGTTATAAAGATGGGTCCTCATGAAATAACAGACAGTGGCATAAGAAAAGAGATCATTAAGTGTACAATTGAGAGGAATGCAATATAAAGAACAAAGAATTGTAAGGATGGCCTGAAGTGGCTAAGGAAGGCTGACAAACTCTGGTAAACTGAAAATACAGTTTGGGTCTCAGACAGAGTGCACCCAGAATGCTTGGGTCTCAAACAGAGGGCAAAGGAATCAAGGAGACTTCATGTTCTTCCTTATTTTTTTTTTAATAATTTGCTGATTCAGAGACTAATTGAGCTTCATCCAGAAAGAAATGCTTTCTTGCCATCCAATGTTTGAAAATATTGAAAGTCTTCTTCCACAAATCTTTCCCTCATCCCTTGACTAGACTGGCAATACTCCAAACCTTATTGTATGAAAAATTGACTGTCTGTTTATGTCTCTGCGACACACCCTGAAATAGGGGAAACTTAAGGCTTCTTGGAAGGAGACAGTTCATTTTCCTAGCCAGCACAGACCCATCACCTCTGCTTCAAAGCTTTCATTTTACATCTGAATCAAAGGTTGGCCTAACCATGAAACATGGCCCTTCCCTTCCTTTTTTTTTTTTCCCCTGTCAAAATGAAAAATGGCTGGGTGGGGGCTCCAATTATGTGGAACATGTTGGCACTGTTTTCATGCCCAAGAAAATTGGTGTAACCACTGTTCTTGAAGCAGATGAGGTGATGCTGTGGTGACCAGAGAAAGGGGTTGGTTGGCTCAGCAGCAGCAACAAAATCTAAAGCATTTACACGATGTTTTATCATTTTAAGGAAACATATATTATTTCATTTGTAGCTTGTTCTATTTAGTATTCTAGACCTAATAACTATTATCATCTGCTCTCATTTCTTACACTAATAAGGTTAGGAAGCTAAGTTGACTTAAGTAAGTTAGTAATCAAGATCTAGAATCTAGATTTTTTTGTTCCCTAACTCTTAGTTTAGTGTTATCTTTATTACAATGTGATAATTTTTTCTTATTAGCTCATTCTATAATTTTTAAAATTTGTTTGGGAGGTTACTTTCTGAAAAAAAAGTCTCCAAAATAAATAAATGTCATCAGTCTTTGCCCTATTCATAAGCAAACTGAAAAGATTCCAATGATTTGTCCCACAAAGTCAACTATAACTCTGTCTTTGTGAGGCCCTTTGCCTTACAAAATCTGCTGTGATTCATTTAGGATTTTAAAATGTACAAAATAAACCTATGGGAGAGAAAGTATTTTAAAATTTAAGCAATTTCATTCCTATTCTAAAAATATGGGTCTATTGCTTATTAATGGTGACAACATCTCAGTGAGGTAAGGAGGTCAGGAACACTATTATCTCTCTGTTTTTAAAAGCAAGCACACAGAGAGGAAATAACTTGCCCAAGGACATGGTGACTCAGTCAGCAGAGGAGCCAGGATGAAAACAGCTCTCATTTTTTACTTTCAGTACACACCAAGACCATGATCCACATGGGTTACAGAATTATAGCCCTTCACAAACAAGTGCATATTAGTCAGACATGGAAATAATTATGTCCCTTTTACATTTTGAACAGAAAGTGAACTCTCAAATATATTGGCAAAAGGAAAGCCAAAGATTCTTAAAGACTTTTTCTTTTTCTTTTAATTTTTATTTCTAAGTCACAGATGGCTAGTCTGAAAATGAGAAAAAATAAAAACCTTTGCTTGTCTTTTCTCTCAGGCCTGGCCTCACATAACACCTACCACCACACCCCTGTGGACAGAAGGATTACACTTTCCACTATTCCCTAGGGTAGATTTTGTTCTTTTAAAATAAACAAACACTTGAAAACTTCTTTTCTTCTAATATTAGCTTTGGTCTTGAACAAGAATTGATTTGGCATTGAGTAACTAGAAAGGATGAGTAGTATTTTCAGTGAGTAGTAGAGGAGATTATCTTTTGACAGAATCTTTTAGAATCATCATCCAGTGTGATGAACCATTAGTGGGACTAATTTTGATAGAGATAAATAACAATAGGAGTTAACTACTCATCACCCTCTTTGGCTGTGGTCACATGATGATGCCAGTGGAGGCAGCTGCCTACATTCCTATTTTTCTAGACTATGTGCCATGTGTTTGGCTGTGTAATAATAAATTCTTTTTTTTAAAAACTCACAGAATGGTTGCCTCTTTCAAGTCACACAAATATAATGCAAAGTGTCTAATAGAGGCCCTAAACTTATTCTTCATAGTACTTTGATTTCTGTGCTCCCAAATTAAGTCTCTTTTTCATATACTGCTAGCAATTTGGATTAACTGGTAAGTGATTTACTTTCTGAAATGAGTCTTTGCTATTTGATCCTCTTCCTGTAACATGTATATTTTTTTTCTTAGAGGAAATGTGTCATCAAGACTGTATTTATAGGATAGTGATCCAGGAAACAAAATTATTAAGAGAAAATATGAATGGGCAAGTGAAGCTGTGAATTGCCCTCTAAGTTCTTCTAAGACTGCCGTATCAAAATACCATAAACTGGGTGTCTTAAATAACAGAAATTTATTTCTCACAGTTCTGGAAGTTAGGAAATCTAAGATCAAGGTGCTAGCAAGGTAGTTTTCATTCTGAACCTCCTTTTCATGGCTTAGTAAGTGGTCACCATCTCACTGCACACTCACATGAACCTCTTCTTATGTGCACACAGGTTGAAAGAGAACAAGCAAACTCCCTGGTCTTATAACGCCACTAATCTTATCAGATCAGGGCCTCACACTTATGACCTAATTTATCCTTATTTCTTTAGAGATCCCTTTTCCAATTACAGCCATACTGTGGGTCGGGGCTTTACCACATGAATTTTAGAGGACACAAACATTCAGTCCATAACAAGCCCAGAAGTGCCATAACATATTCCCAAAGCATGAACGTATTTTATTCCACATTATTCCTAAAGAACAGACAGACAGAAGTTTCTCCTCATAATGTCATGAAAGATTTACTTTAGAACTATGCTTGTAGATACAATATGTATTGATACATCAAAGACTAATTGGCAAAGAAATACTTTTTATTATTCAAAATATAGCTGTCTCCTTAAAATATAGAAGGAAATTAAGTGGTTAAGTGGGAATATCCCATAGTCCACAGTCCTGCTTGAGGCTCCAAGCAAAAGTCAACAGTGTCAAACATCCATGGATTCTAAAGAGTGATAGACTATGCACGCAGGGTTTGCTAAGAGATGGTGAGAGTGGTTCTGTGATCTATCATTCACTTCCAGTTCAATAATAAGAAAAGTGGTGAGCTAGAGGTGATAGACTAGGGGTGGATTTCTTGGAAGAAAGCTATAGGCTTGGTAGGAAGCTCTGTGCTTATCACCCCTCCCTCCCAAGCCAAACAGTTGATGCTTTAGGAGCACCATGTATGGAGATTATCTATAAGAAAGGAGCCAACAGCTCACCACTCAACCCTTGCTGGGCTTAAGGGAAAGTGGGAAGAGAATGCTGTTGGAAAGTTTTGGGAGGACCTAATCTTATGTCCTAGAATTTGGAGTGTCCGGTATTTGTCACTTGTCTGCAGTAGCCTACCATCCAGGCGCTGGCTGTAGCTTTCCATAATGGCAAAGCAAGGATGAAAGGCTACTTTGCAGATGGTATGTTACCCCAGATGTTGAATGAGTTAGGTAGATCATGTGAAAGTTGATTGGACTAGAGCCATCCCAAAAGGCCACTTTCCTAGAGCACTGCCTGATAGGGGAAGCAACCCCGGTTATAGGAGTTTACATTGTTTAGGGTATAAGTGAGGGAGAGCCAAGTAAGCCAGACTGAAATTGCAGCTTGTGACCTGGAAGAATTCAGCATCAGAAATCTATGAAGGATCCCATGACAGGAAGAGCTAGCATCTGGAGATCTGCTGAAATAATAGCAGCAGTCATCTCAGACTTCTTCACTCTTTCTCTTTTCCCATCCAGGAGTTGCTGGAGGTAGCTAGTGGGTGAGAGGTCAAGAGGTTGGAGTGGTTTTCTTAATATCATAAAATTGGATTGCAAGTGAATAGAAGAGCTATGAGGTCTGCCTGAGATATCACCCATGGGTGTAGAGGGAGGTCCAAAAGAGATGGTTTGGAAAGTCACGTGGAAGAAAAGTTGTTTTCTGTCAGAGTCCCACCAAATCCAGACTATTCCATAAACTGGTAATACTTAAATTTGTCTGCATCATAGGATATTTTCCTGGAAAGATTTTGCAAGTAAAATTATATGAGAAACTTAGCAATTTAAAAAATTCTCTTAGAAGAATTTACAACTGAGCCCTCTTCATCTAAATAATTTTATTTGAAAACAAAGTTTTGGATAAAAGTTCCTCTTTGGAAACTTAAAAAAAAAAAGCACCCTTTTCTCATTAAGAAGTGGTTCCACTTGACAATGCCCAAACTACTATCTTTTTGTATTATTAATTATACAGCCCAAAAACCTAACTCCAAATGGAAAAAGTAACTTCTCTCTCTATATAAACATGTACATACAAATACATATTGTATATGTGTATATAGATATGTAAAAATGTGTGTGTTGACATGTCAACTTTAGGCTGCAGTACTTAACTATTTAACTAAACACTAATCTAGGTGTTGCTTTGAAAGGAGTTTGCAGATGTAATTATTATCTATGATCAGTTGACTTTAACTCAGAGAGATTATCCTAGACAATCTGCCTGAAAGATCCTATAACAGGGCTAAGGATTCCTTGAGAAAAAGAATTCTGCCTGTGGACAGCTGCTTCAACTTGAGCCTGAGTTCCAACCTCTGTGATCTCCCTTTCCTGATGGCCAGTCCTACGATTTTGAACTTACTCAGCCAACCACCCCAATCACACAAGTGAATTCTTTGTAATAAATCTGTGTCCATGTGTTTGTGTGTGTGTTTTCACTCTTCTGATTGAATATATATATATATATATTCCCTGCCCCAGAGGATTATATGAGTAAGCAATCTACCTCAAAACAGCCTTTCTTTAGTCAGGTCTACCCAGTTAAGGGTACCATAAAGTGAAAACCAACCAACCAACCAACCAACCCACCAACCCAAATCATGAATATAAACAAACAGGAAGCTTATACTTGTGGTGAGTAAAAAATAATAATGTCGGTTTCAGTGAACAATTTCATCTAGGTTAGTTAAATTCAATAGGTTAGTTAAAAGAAGAACTCCAGTTTTTGTAATTTGGCTTACTGGAACATTTAAAAATTACAGATTTGGAAGTTAATATTCCAACTCTCCAGTGCCAGACTTTCCAGCTTCATATTTTAGTAGTAATGTGGCCCTAGAGAAGTTAGCTCTGTGCCTCTTCTGTAAAATGGTGATAAACACTGATGCTTTATCTAGGGGGTTGCAGTGAGGATTAGGTGAATTAATACATGCAAAGAATTTACCACAAAGCATGGCACATGGGAAGAACAAAATGTTAACTATTACTTTGTATTATTTTGTATTATTGTGTTTGTTATCATAAATATACTTAGCTTGGGAAACCACCTGAATCACAATATGCTGTAGAGTTGAATATAATATTCTAGAGACCATAAAAATGAAAAAGAAAATAAACTACATGTTTCAAAGGAGAAAGTTTCCACAATGTTAAGTGTTAAGCTTATAAAAACATTATTGGAAGATGGAGAGGAGAAGTGAGTTGGGGGAAATCAGAGGGGGAGACAAACCATGAGAGACTGTGGACTCTGAGAGACAAACTGAGGGTTTTGGAGGGGAGGGGAGTGGGGGGTTGGGTGAACCTGGTGGTGGGTATTAAGGAGGGCATGTATTGCATGGAGCACTGGGTGTGGCATAAAGAATGAATTTTGGAACACTGAAAAAAAATTAAATTACATTAAAAAAATCAAAAGTCCATTTTTTTGAAATGTTGTCCTGCATTACTTTGGTGTGCATCCTGTTAACTTGAAGGGATTTGCCCCCTTCCCCTAAGAAATAATGTCAGGTAGAGTTGCATCTTTTCTGCTTATTTTTTTTTCTAAATTATCTAATAATTTTTAGGTATAGCTGGTAATGCCCAAATCTTTCTTCTCATGGTAAAAAAAAAATGGAAAAAGCTAGTTTATATTGTTATTTGTAGATCCACATTTCTCAAGTCTGGACAATTTTGCTTCCTTTTTAGAAAAAAACCCCAAATGTGATATAATCTAAAACCATGAATTATGATTTGGAAGAGTGGAGTAGAAGTATTGCCATTTCTGAGGCCTCAAATCCAAGGTTGCCTGGATTCCTGTGGTGCTCAAGCTGACTTTTGTTGCTCTGTCTCAAAGAAGGGCATCTACTGCAGTGACTGCAGGAGGCTTTTATGGGTTGAATTGCGTCCCTGAAAAACGTGTTGAAGTCCTAATTACCAAGATGTGTGAATGTGACCTAATTTGGAAATAGGGTCTTTGCAGATGATCAAATTAAGATGAGATCATTAGTGTTCTTATAAAAAGGGGGTATTTTGACACAGAGATATGTCCCCATAGGTATTGTAAGCATCACAGTTATGCTGCCACCAAGCCAGGGAACTAACAGAAGCTAGGGGATAGGCCTGGAACCCATCTTCCTTAGAGCATGGTCCTGCTGATAACTCAATTTTGGACTTCTGGCCTCTAGAACTCTGAGAAAATAAATTTCTGTTGTCTAAACCAGTCAGTTTGTGGTGCTTTGCCACAGCAGCCCTAGAAAAGTAGTACAGGTTTACAACTTAGGAATCTATGCTTTTCATTGTGAAACCCTTGAGAATTCCACATTGAAAATTCCATATTGGGTGATTTTAAAATAAGTTATGAGGGACTAAAAATTGTATAAGCCACATCCCTGGAGGAGTTTATTTGAGAAAGGGAAATTAAAGAGTCATTCAGACTAATAAATATACTGAGCCTTTAGCCTATGACATCTGTATTCAATGTGTCTCATCTGTATTTGATGAGTCAAGCCTGTGGTAGTCACCTATAACTTATGAGATGTAAAACCCTGTTTGGCTCAGATGTGACAGAGAAGTGTCCATCATTCATTCATTTCTATTTCATTAAACCTTAGTGCATTTAATGTGCCAATATTCAGAATAGTAAAGACAGAGCTATGAGTAAAAGTCTGCTGGGAAGTTGGTAATAAAAATACTTTTATGGGTGATACAGCAATTTCACCCACTCAAATCCAGCTGTAAAATCCTCTTCACAGAGACAAGATAACCCAAAGGCTGTGCAGTTTGACATAACATATTTCCCCTTCTGTTATAATTGCCCTGCTGGTCAGTGTGTGGGGACTGTTTCTTTGCTTTGTTTGTCCCTCTGGGAACAAGCTTCCGTAAGAAAGGGGGAGAAAAGACAGCAAGGTTATTGTTTGTTTGAGTGTGGAAATGTCATTGTGAATAAAGATAGAAAGAAACTTGCTCCGACTTCTGGTACAATGTGTAGTTGCAATTCCACACGTAGATTAGTTTAACATAGCTAGGGCAGTTTGATTAAATTACACATATCAAAGTGAAGATGCCCTTGGCCATTGAGATTCAACAGGGAAGGAGTTTTTTTTTTTTTTTTAAAGATTTTATTTATTTATTTGTCAGAGAGAGAAAGAACGAGCACAGGCAGACAGAGTGACAGGCAGAGGCAGAGGGAGAAGCAGGCTCCCTGCTGAGCAAAGAGCCCGATGTGAGACTCGATCCCAGGACGCTGGGATCATGACCTGAGCCGAAGGCAGCTGCTTAACCAACTGAGCCACCCAGGCGTCCCAACAGGAAAGGAGTTTTATGACCACAATTAAGCAAATCTGAAAAGTGAGGTGGCTAGACTAAACCTTATTTCGCCAGGCCATTAAAATCAGTTTGGTGTTAGTTTCTGAACCATACGATATAAGTCATGATTTAAAATATGAATAAATAAATCCTGAAGAATATGGGCTTGCAAAATAAAATGCATCGATTCCCTTTAATGGAAAAATTTAGTTGATATATACTTAAGATTTATAAATGAGATGTAAAGTCAAATACTACTAGTGCATATCTGCTATGTATATGGACATTGCTGGGCCCTGGGAGTAACATAAGGAAAGATAAGAAATCTGAATGTCTGCTCAAGAAATCAGGACACATACAGTGAGTATGTGCCTAACAAAAGACTGGGTAGTACATAATCTGAGCCAAAAGGATGATACAGCATAGAGTAAATGTTATAGGCATTCAAAAGAAGTACAGGTTGCATTAGTTCAACCATTTGTTCATTCACTGTTTCAGTAAGTCACCAAATATTTACAGAGTGTCTACTATATGCCATGTTCTAGGCTGAGTGAGAAAATAGTTATACATAGTATGCACATAGCAGTCTAAATTTACAGATCACAGTAACATCCTTGACCTCATCTTCTCATTTCAGTTTCACCTTAACTCCATTCTACAAGTAGGGAAATCAAGACTAAGAATACTCAAGAAGCCAAGTTAACTAACCTAGATACGAGCTAGACCTAAGGGTTTGAAGAGTAGGTTTCAGATTTCAGGTCTGGGGGTTTGAAAGACCTATGAACTGAAAGTCAGGTGAGTGAGTACATGGTTAGGGCAGATGTGGGATTTTATTTTAAGTCTCTTGTCCTTGAAGCAATGGTGGGATATTCATGTGAAGCATCAATTGGGCCTTTGAAGATGTGGGCCTGCATCTTAATAGAAGAGTCAATGATTGCCAAAAATATGGGAGTCATCCTTCTAGAAATGAAAGATAGTTCAGGTATTACCAAGAGTTGAAGTTTCCCAGAAGAGAAAGTATTAATTGAAAGAAAGGCAAAGGTTGCAACCTTATAGAAAGCTTGTGTTTTGAGGGAAAGGATTGATAAGAACAGTCACCAAATAGACAGAGTACAAACCATAAAGTTATTGCTGCTTCATCCCAGAGACTGACAGATTACTTCAGAAGGAAACATGCCAAAAGCCACAGAGAATATAAGAAAAAGGAGGGCTGAAACAGGGCCTTTGAGGATAGCAATGAAGAGCTGACTTACAGTCCTAAGGGCACAGGTTCAGTGAAGCAGTGGGAGCTGAACTAGATTATGTTAAGAGATGGGAATGTAGTGAGAAATGAAAGCAATAGAAATTTATGACACTTCTTTGTTAATATATTTATAAATGTCTTATTAAAGTATAGTATTCATCACAATAAATGTAGTCACCAACTGTCACCATGTTATTACAATAAAATAGACTATATCTTCATGCTGTATTTTTCATCCCCTTGAATTATTTATTTAAAACTGGAAGTTTGTGCCACTTAATCTCCATCACCTATTTCACCTATCCCCCAACTCACCTTTCCTCTGACAACAATCAGTTTGTTCTATGTACTTCAGAATCTGTTTTTTTGTTTGTTCATCTGTTTCATTTTTTAGATTCCACATATAAGTAAATTATATGGCATTTGTCTTTTTCTGTCTGACTTACTTCATTTGTCATAATCCACTCTAGGCCCATCCATGTTATTGCAAATAAGTAACAAGATCTCTTTTTTATGGCTGAGCAATATTCCATTATCTGTTTCTATACAACATATTTTTTATCCATTCATCTATTAATGGACACCTGGGTTGTTTCCATATCTTGGCCTTTGTAAATAATGCTGTAATAAACAGAGGCATGCATATAGCTTTTCAGATTAGTGTTTTCATTTTCTTTGGGTAAATATTCAGTACCCAGTGGAATCACTGGATCATATAGTATTTCTATTTTTATTTTGTTTTTTAAAGAGTTTATCTATTTATTTAACAGAGAGAGAGAAATAAAAAGTAGGCAGAAAGGCAGGCAGAGGGGGAGGGAGAAGCAGGCTCCTAGCTGAGCAGAGATTCCCGATGTGGGGCTTGATCCCAGGACGCTGAGACCATGACCTGAGGTGAAGGCAGAGGTTTAATGCACTGAGCTCCTATTTTTGTTTGTTTGTTTGTTTGTTTTTCTTTAAGCTTTTTATTTAAACATATAATGTAACCCCACCACCCTCTCCCAACCCCCCTCCCCCGCCACCCCCCTCAGTTTGTTTTATGACATTAAGAGTCTCTTTTGGTTTGTCTCCCTCCCGATCCCATCTTCTTTCATTTTTTCTTTTCCTACCCCCTTAACCCCCACCCCTGTTGCATCTCCACTTCCTCATATCAGGGAGATAATGTGATAGTTGCTTTTCTCCAATTGACTTATTTTGCTAAGCATAATACGCTCTAGTTCCATCCATGTCGTCGCAAATGGTAAGATTTCATTTCTTTTGATGGCTGCATAGTATTCCATTGTATATATATACCACCTCTTCTTTATCCATTCATCTGTTGATGGACATCTAGGTTCTTTCCATAACTTGGCTATTGGGACATTGCTGCTATAAACATTCGGGTACACGTGCTCTTTCAGATCACTACGTTTGTATCTTTAGGGTAAATACCCAGTAGTGCAATTGCTGGGTCATAAGGTAAATCTATTTTCAATTTTTTGAGGAACCTCCATGCTGTTTTCCAGAGTGGTTGCACCAGCTTGCATCCCCACCAACAGTGTAGGAGGGTTCCCCTTTCTCCACATCCTCGCCAGCATCTGTCATTTCCTGACCTGTTGATTTTAGCCATTCTGACTGGTGTGAGGTGGTATCTCATTGTGGTTTTGATTTGTATTTCCCTGATGCCCAGTGATGTGGAGCACTTTTTCATGTGTCTGTTGGCCATCTGGATGTCTTCTTTGCAGAAATGTCTGCTCATGTCCTCTGCCCATTTCTTGATTGGATTATTTGTTCTTTGGGTGTTGAGTTTGCTAAGCTCTTTGTAGATTTTGGATACTAGCCCTTTATCTGATATGTCATTTACAAATATCTTCTCCCATTCTGTCACTTGTCTTTTGGTTTTGTTGACTGTTTCCTTTGCTGTGCAAAAGCTTTTGATCTTGCTGAAGCCCCAATAGTTCATTTTTTCCCTTGCTTCCCTTGCTTTTGGCGTTGTTCCTAGGAAGAAGTTGCTGCGTTTGAGGTCGAAGAGGTTGCTGCCTGTGTTTTCCTCAAGGACTTTGATGGATTCCTTTCTCACATTGAGGTCCTTCATCCATTTTGAGTCTATTTTCATGTGTGGTGTAAGGAAATGGTCCAATTTCATTTTTCTGCATGTGGCTGTCCAATTTTCCCAACACCATTTGTTGAAGAGGCTGTCTTTTTTTCCATTGGATATTCTATCCTGCTTTGTCGAAGATTAGTTGACCATAGAGTTGAGGGTTTATTTCTGGGCTCTCTATTCTGTTCCATTGATCTATGTGTCTGTTTTTGTGCCAGTACCATACTGTCTTGATGATGACAGCTTTGTAATAGAGCTTGAAGTCTGGAATTGTGATGCCACCAACTTTGGCTTTCTTTTTCAAGATTCCTTTGGCTATTCGAGGTCTTTTCTGATTCCATATAAATTTTAGGATTATTTGTTCCATTTCTTTGAAAAAGTTGGATGGGATTTTGATAGGCATTGCATTAAATGTGTAGATAGCTTTAGGTAGCATAGACATTTTCACAATGTTTATTCTTCCAATCCATGTGAGCTCCTATTTTTAACTTGAGAATTCCATACTGTTTTCTACAGTGGCTGTACCAACCTACATTCTCATCAATAATGGTTTCTTTTTCTCCACATCCTTACAAATACTTGTAATTTCTTCTCTTTTTTGATATTAGCCATTCTGACTGGTGTAACATTGTACTTCATTCTGGTTTTAATTTACATTTCCCTGACAAATAATGTTTTTCAGCAGCTTTCCATGTGTCTGTTAGCCTCCTGTATGTTGTCTTTGGAAAAATGTCTATTCAAGTCTTTTGCCCATTTTTAAATTGGATTTTTTTTTTCTGTTGAGGTGTATGAGTTTGTTATATATTTTGTATATTAACCCCTGATTGGATATATCATTTCAAATATCTTCTCTCATTCAGTAGTTTCTTTTCTGCTTTGCTGATGGTTTCCCTCACCATGCAAAATCTTCTTAGTTTGGTGTTGTCCCAATAGTTTATTTTTGCCTTTGTTTTCATTGCCTGAGAGCATCCATAAAGGTGTTGCTAAGGTTGACTTCCAAGAGATTACTGGCTATGTTTTCCTTTAGTAGTTTTTTGGTTGTAGGCCTCACATTTATGTCTTCAATCCATTTTGAGTTTATTTTTGTGTATGGTGAAAGAAAGTGGTCCTGTTCCATTCTTTTGCATACAGCTATCCAATTTTCTTATCACTGTTTATTGAAAAGACTGTCTTTCCCCCCACTGTATATTCTTGTCTCCTTTATTGCATATAGATTAGCTATATAAGTGTGGGTTTATTTCTGTACTCTCTACCTATTCTTTTTGCTGTATGTGTCTGTGTTTGTGCCAGTACCTTTATAGTATATCTTGAAATCTGCAATTGTGATATCTATCTCCAGCTTCATTCTTCTTCTCATTATTGTTTTTGCTATTTGAGGTCTTTGGTGGTTCTATACAAATTTAAGGATTATTTATTTGTTCTAGTTCTGTGAAAAATACCATTGATATTTTTATAGGAATTGCATTAAATCCATAGATTGCTTTGGGTAGAATGGACATATTTATTTATTTATTTATTTATTTATTTATTTGGCAGAGAGAGATCACAAGTAGGTAGAGAAGCAGATGGTGGGGGGGGGGGGGGATAAGCTCCCTGACAAGCAGAGAGCCTGGTGCGGGGCTTGATCCAAGGACCCTGAGATCATGACCTGAGGTGAATGCAGAGCCTTAACCCTAGAATGGACATTTTAACAACATTAATTCTTCTAACCCTTGAGCATGGTATATCTTTCCATGTGTTTGAGTTGCCTTCAATTTCTTTTATCAATGTCTTATAGTTTTTAGAGTTTAGGTCTTTCACTTCCTTGGTTAAAATTATTCCTATGCATTTTATTCTTTTTTGGTACAACTGGAAATAGGATTGTTATTTTCTCTTTCTATTTTGTTATTAGCATATAGAAATTTAACAGTTTTCTGCATGTTGATATTATATCTTGCAACTTTATAAAATTTTTGAGTTCTGATAGTGTTTTGGTGGAGTCTTCAGGGTTTCCTAAATATAGTATCATGTTTTCTGCAAATAATGACAGTTTTACTTCTTCCTTACCAGTCTGGATACCTTTTATTTCTTTTTCTTGTCTGAGTGCTGCAGTTAGGACTTTCAGTACTATGTTGAATAAAAGTGGCAAGAGCAGACATCCTTGTCTTGTTCCTGGTCTTAGAGGAAAAGTTCTCAGTTTTCCACCATTGAGTATGATGTTAGTTGTGAGTTTTTCCACATATGGCCTTTATCATTTTTAAGTATATTCCCTCTAAACCCAACTCATTGAGAGTTTTTATCATGAATAGATGCTGTACTGTCAAATTCTTTTTCTGCATCTAGAAATGATCATAATCTTTTCTCTGGTTCATATGATGTATCACATTCATTGATTTGTGAATACTAGACTTGCATCCAAGGAATAAATCCCATTTCATCATGGTGAATGATCCTTTTAATGCATTGTTCAATTTGGTTTGCTAATATTTTGCTGAGGATTTTTGCATCTGTGTTCATCACAGATATTGAGCTTGTAGATATTGGCTTATAGTTTTCTTTTCTGTTGTGTCTTTGGTTTTGGTATCAGGGTAATTCTGGCCTTATTGAATGAGTTTGGAAGCATTCCTTCCTTTTCTATTTTTGTAACAGTTTGAGAAAAATAGGTATAAACTCTTTAAATATTTGGTGGAATTCACCTGTGAAGCCAGCTCATCCTGGACTTTTGTTTGTTGGGAGTTTCTTGATTACTGATTCAATTCATTATTAGTAATTGTTCTCTTTAAATTTTTTTACCTCTTCCTGATTCAGTCTTGGAAGATTATGTTTCTAGGAATTTATACATTTCTTCTAGGTTGTCCAATTTATAGGCATAATTTTTAAAGTTTTTTTTTACAGCATTTTCTAATAATTCTTCATATTTCTATGCAGTTGATTGTTATTTCTCCTTTTTCATTTCTGATTTTCTTTGAGTTCCTTTTATTTTTTTTCTTGATGAGTCTGGCTAAAGCTTTATCAATTTCATTTATCTTTTCAAAGAACAAGCTCTTGGTTTCATTGATCCTTTTTATTTATTTATTTTTTTTTGGTCTCTATTTATTTCCATTCTGGTCCTTATTATTTCTGTCCTTCTACTAACTTTGGGCTTGACTATGTGGTCTTTCTAGTTCCTGTATGTTTATTTGAGATTGTTTGGGATTTTTCTTGTTTCTTGAAGTAGGCCCGTGTTGCTATAAACTTTGCTCTTAGAACTCCTTTGTGGCATTCCAAAGATTTTGGACCATTGCACTATCATTTTCATTTCTCTATGTATTTTTTAATTTCCTCTTTGATTTCTTCATTGATCCATTGACTGCTTAGTGGCATGTTGTTTGGTTCCCATGTGTTTGCATTTTCCAGGTTTTTTCTTGTAAATGATTTCTAGTTTTATATGATTGTCAGAAAAGATATTTGATATGATTTTAATTTTCCTAAATTTATTGAGATTTGTTTTGTGGCCCAATGTGGTCCATTCTGGAAAATGTTCCATGTGCATTTGATAAGAATGTGTATTCTGATGTTTTTGGATGGAAAATTTTGTAAATACCTGTTAAACCTATCTGGTCTAATGTGTCATTTAAAGCCATTGTTTCCTTGTTGATTTCCTGTTTGAATGATTTCTCCATTGATGTAAATGGGGTGTTAAAGTCCCCTACTATTATTGTGTTACCATCAGTTTTTTCCTTTTTGTTACTATTTGGTTTATGTATTTAGGTGCTCCTATTTTGGGTGCATAGATACTTACAACTGTTATATCCACTTGTTGAATTGATCTCTTATCATAGTGTAATGTCCTTTGTTTCTTGCTATAGTCTTCATTTTAAAGACTATTTTATCTGATGTAAGTATTACTACTCTGTATTATTAATATTATTATTAATTATTTTTTGCTTCCATTTGCATGGAATATCTTTTTCCATCCCTTCATTTTCAGTCTCTAGGTGTCTTTAGGTCTAACATTGAGTCTTTTGTAGGCAGCAGAGAGATACATTCCCTTTTTTAATCCATTCAACATCCTATGTCTTTTGATTGGAGCATTTAGTCCATTTACATTTAAAGTAATTATTGACTGGTATGTGCTTATTGTCATTTTGTTAAATTTTGTTTTGTAGTTCTTCTCTGTTTCTCTGTTTTTCTCTTGCTCTCTTTCCCTGTGGTTTGTCTTTCTTTAATTTTATCCTTGGATTTCTGTTTATTTTTTGTGTGTCTATTACAGATTTTTTAAAAATTTGTGGCTACTATGGGCTCATAAACAACATCCAATGTATATAGCAGTTGATATTAAGCTGATGTTTGCTTAAGTTCAAACACATTCTAAAAGCACTAAATTTTTACTACCCATCCAATTTTTTTGTATTTGATAACCTATAATATATTTTTTTAAAAATTTAGTGTATTCCTTGACTAATTTTTGTAGATATAATTGATTTTGTTTTTTTTTTTTAATTCCATACTGGCTTATATACATAATTAATTTATTACATTTACTATGTTTGCTTTTAGCTGTAAATTTTTTTTCCTTTCAAATTTTCTTCTAGTTATGGCCTTTTCTTTCCAGTTAAAGAATTTTCCCTTTAATATTTTTTTGTAAGGCTGGCTTGGTAGTGATGAACTCTTTTAACTTTTGTCTGAGAACTCTTAATCTCTTCTTCAATTCTGAATGACAGTTTTACCAATACAGTTTTATTATTGGCAAGCATTCTTGATTGTTGGTTTTCTCCCCTTAGCACTTTGAAGGTATCACATTACTCTTTTCTGGCCTGTGAAGTTATTGTTGAATAATCAGCTGATAGCCTTTTGGGGTTGCCCATATATGTAATTGTTTTCTTTTCTCTTGCTGATTTTAAGATTCTCTCTCTCTTTTTAAAAGATTTTATTTATTTATTAGAGAGAGAGAGAGTGAAAGGAAGAGAGCACAAGCAGAGGGAAAAGCAGGGAGAGAGGGAGAAGCACGCTCCCCACTGAGCAGGGAACCTGATGTTGGGTTTGATCATGACCTGCAATTATGACCTGGACTGAAGGCAGATGCTTAACCAACTGAGCCACCCAGGTGCCCTAAGATTCTTTCTTTATCATTACTTAATGCCATTTTAGTTGTTATTTGTGTTGGTGTGGACCTCTTTGGGTTCATTTGTTAGGGGCTTCTTATGCTTCCTTGACCTGATGTCTGTCTCTTCTTCCAGATTAGGAACATTTTCAGCTATTATTTCTTCATATATATGTCCTGTCCCCTTCTTTCTCTCTTCTTCTGGGACCCTTATAATGCAAATGTTATTATGCTTAATGATATCACAGAATTCCCTTACCTATTCTCATTTTTTATTACTCTTTTTTTCTTTTGGCTGTTCAGGTTGGTTGCTTTCCATCACACTTTTCCCAGATCACATTATCCGTTCTATATCCTCTAAGCTGCTATTGATTTCCTCTCACGTATTTTCCATTTTAGTTATTATATCCTTCAGCCTTGACTTTTTATATTTTCTCTGCTCTGTTAGGTGGGTCAGCTATGTTTTCTAATATTAAAATAGTAGCCATGTGTTGAAAGGAACTGTGGTGCCCCACAGCACAATATCACCTAGTCACCAGAACAAGGGGGTAACTCCTGTGTGGACTGTGTATGCCCTCCTGTTGTGGCTGAGCCACAGTTGACTTTAGCCCAACTTGCCTTAATGACCCACTTTGCCTGCTGTGGGCATACTGGGCAGGGTTTATTTTATGCAGTTGAGAGGCTTGGCTACAGCCACTGAGAGCTAATTGGTGGGAGGGGCCAACATTCAAACTGTCTGCAATTAGCTTCTGTCACATCTGGAGATAAAGGGCAGGGCTTGCCACCACACAGTTAGGTATAGGCTTACCTGCAGGAACTGTGGGTGCACTGGGTGTAAGGTTATTTCTTCCTTTCCCTAGAGCAGGAGGAATTGAAATGGCACCAGTCCCAGCCTGAGTGTGGTGGGGCAGGGGCTGCTTTGGAGGGATGCTTGTCTAGGCTCATGGGTTGGGTGAATGGGTCTGCTGGGGAATGGCACACAGTACTGGCAGGGTAGATGGAGCATGTTAGAACCTGCTCCTGCAAGTATCCTGCTATCTAGGCTGGGGGAGGGCATGAAAAATGGCATTTACTAGCACCTGTGGTCTCAGAGAAATCTCTTGCAGATCTCTGCCCTCTGGCACACATTCTAAAATTAGTCAATAAATCACTTTCATGTGTATCCTAGGCATGTTTCAAACTGTTGCTTCTGTGCTACCTCAGACTTGAGTTATTTAGTTTACTTGCTTTTTAAGAGAGTACTGGGTGTGGTAGATAAACAATGAATTCTGGAATACTGAAAAATAAAATAAAATAAAGTAAGATTTGAAATGTAAAAAAAAAAAAAAAGTGGGGACTCAGTTTCCTGTTGGCCTCAGATTTCCTAGAGCTAAGTCTCACTAATTTTTTAAGCCCTTGGAGTTAAGCTGCACTTTTTTTCAAAGCTAGACATTACAGGGACTTGTCTTCCCAGTGTGAGTCCACAGAGCCAAGGGTTTCTAGTATAGGGTCTGATCCTCTTACTCCTCCATGCTTTTGATGTCCCTCCTGTTTGTTGTCAGTCATGCTGGGGATTTGATTGTCAATCACATCTCTGCCTTTCCTCTTCCTTTCAGTGTGGGGTTCTCTCTAGGATTAAATGTAGAAATCTCTTCACCCAGTCTTCAGGTCATTTTCAGAGTTGGTTGCATAAATGTAGCTGTTGCCTTCATATGTCTGTGGAATAAAATGAGCTCAGGATCCCCTTACTCTGCCCTCTCCTCCAGTATGCTTCCTCATTACTAATTATCTTTGTATTTTGTTCTCCTCTGCTAAATTTATTAAAGAGTATTAGTTTTTACAGAGAGTCAAATTTTGAAATTTTAAAATCAACTTCTATTATTTTCAAATTTAAGCAATTATTTTAATTATTTTTTTTCTCCAAATTTGCTTCGGTTCTGTTTTGTTGTTCTTCTTACTTTTTGAATTTAAATAAAACTCTGAACATTATCTCCATAAATAAATTTGGTCATATATCTAAAATTTCTATTTTCATATCCATCCTCATTCTTTTCTCTTCTTTTCTTCTCTTTTCTTTTTTAAGATTTTATTTATTCATCTTGGGAGAGAGAGAGAGAGAGTGAGAGCATGAGAAATAGCATGAGTGGGGTTGGGGGGAAAGAAGCAGAGGGAGAAGCAGACTCCCTGCTGAACAGGGAGCCCCATGTGGGGCTCAGTCCCAGGACCCTGAAATCATGACCTGAACCAAAGGCAGATGCTTACCTGACTGAGCCACCCAGGCACCCCATCCTCACTATTTTCCAAATCAGTTTCTCAAATGATTGAAAGTGTTGATATGTTAAACTGTGTCAAAAACTTTTTGTTGGCTTCAGGAAATTTATTGAAAGGTTTTTCCTTTTTAATTTTTTTTTAATGCAGCCAAGTATTATGTATAAAAGGGCAATCAGCTAATCTTTATAACTTGGATATTTGAAAGATTTTACTGGTAAATTGTTCGGACCTCAGTAATTTTTAAAAGGTAATTTTTGTAAACATTCATTAATGTTAGTTTGTAAAGTATTTATAATTGAATTTGGAACAATCTAAGTGTCCTTGTCTTTTTTTTTTTAAGATTTTATTTATTTGACAGAGATCACAAGTAGGCAAAAAGACAGGCAGAGAGTGAGGAGGTAGCAGGCTCCCTGCTGAGCAGAGAGCTCCATGCGGGGCTCCATGCGGGGCTCCATGCGGGGCTCCATGCGG